>JAHLKC010000161.1:0-82950 GCA_025449115.1 Chytridium lagenaria
AACGCCAGGAGTACGAGACCATTCGGGAGCAGGTGCACGTGATCTGGTTCGTCTTGATAGTGGTGCATCCTCAGGAGGTGCAACAAGTACAACGGGAGGTACTACAAGCGTGATTTCATCGTCAAAGTTTATAGGGAAAGTGACGAAAGGAATCGGGTCCTCTTCTTCGGAGTCACTATCATCATTTGGGATAAGTACTTCCGAAGTAATATCCTCAGGAATGACTTCCTCTTCTGTTTCAATTGGTATTTCGTCAAAGGAAAATGTCGAAACAGGATAAGTTGATAGTAGATCATCAAGGACTGATTTCGATGGGCTGTTTCCGGGGAATACACCATCGTGAAAGTATACATGATAGTAGGGACGTATCGTACCCGTTCGGTAATTGTAAGCTTTCACTACTTTAAGCGACTGTCCTTCATATCCCAAAAATAACCCGAGTTCGGATTTGTCGCGGGTATGTAGCGCACGCCGCTGATCTGGATGCAAGTGTATGCTGATCAGGCAACCAAACGATCTGATACGTGTCAAATCGGGTTTCTTGTCAGTAAACGACTGATATGGTGTTCCTTTCAGAAAAGGGTGCCAAAGCGTGTTCTTAACAAGGGCGCTATACAGGAGTGCATGAGAGTAGAAAATATCAGGAAGCTTGGACTGAGTAAGCATACAGGATGCCATCACTTTGAGGCTTCTGATAGTCCGTTCAACCAAACCATTGAGCTCCTTAGTGTAAGGTGGTGATGGTGAGATTGTGATCGGCGGAAGTTTTTCCGTGCAGAACTTCTGGAAGTCTGTAGACGTAGCAATTTCGCCTGTGTCAGATCTGAATTCCGCGACGCGGAGTCCGGTTTCATTTTCCAACTGCATTATGGTCGAAATGGTCATGCTAGCAGATTGTCCTTTGTCGCGAACAAAGCGTATGGTAATCCATCGGGTACCTTCGTCGACGAATGGTAACCAGTACTTCAACCCTTTTTCATTTTGGCAAGGTAAAGGTACAGTATCGGTATGGATTCTATAGAGTTTTCGGCGGACCGATTGGGATGAAGAACCTATGGGCCGTTGGACTATCTTATTTTGGGCACAGATAAGACAGTTCTCAAGGATAGACTCATTCAATAAAGAAATAACAGACGGGTCTGATAATAACTTTTTATTTACTGTGATGCAATCTACATGAGTCATCGTTTGGATAAGAATCCGTGGATGAACATGACCAAATCGCTTATGCAGCATAACGATTTCCTTTATGGTCATGTCTGCATTTTTGCCTAGAAATGCAGCTGTAGAAAGACGATTAGATTGGGCGTTACTAATCGAGTTTGATGAACTTACTTCGGAAAGTGAGTCCAAAACCATGTCGTGGTTGTCTGCAGGAGCGGATCCTTCAACCAGAGGTTCATCTCCAAGAGCGGTGCGTAACCAGGTATCCCACTCGTCGCCGAGGAGGGTTGCTTCATCAGTCGGAACCAATAATGCGGATGTAACGTGATTAGCCTCATTATCACCATCCGTAATCTCCATTAGCTTTGGTGCTGTGTCTACTGTAGTAAGGAGGTGATAAAGGTCACCGACACGACGGCCAATAGTGATTGTTCGACCTTCTTGATGGATATAGAGATATACCTCATCAGCCGAAAAGACGACTAAGTCTTGTGTGCCCTCAATCATGCCCAATACCGAACACAGAGGCTCAGTAAGATCAGGGACGTACAGAACATGTTTGATCAAACGGAAATGATCGCCGAACTTGTACATAACATCTCCATATCCTTTGACCGGTACAGAACGGTCATCAGCGAGGTGGACAGTGCCTTCCTCACCTGGAGCTAGGAGGATAAGATTGTCGAACAGATCGGCAATAGGAGACATCCAGGCAGAAGTGTGAGATTATTGGATAACCTCACCAAGAGGCATGAATGCGTCGCTTTATAGACGTCGTGCCATTATTCTTATTTTGTTGTTCCCGTTCATTCTTTTCCTCTCGGGGTTTTTCATAGTTTTTCCCCATAGATACGAGAGAGGTTTTTTATAGAAGGAAGGGCGGTCGACGTGGTATGCCGGGGCTTAGCAGAGGGGGCCATAGAGAGAACTTCACAGATGGGGGCCCAACCAAATATGGTGGTTTCGGTTTCTTCTACTAATCATATTTTATCGATCGTTATATCATATGAAAGCTACGAGTCGGGGCGTCATTTGCGCTACCGTCTCACGTCTCTACCGTATACCGTCGTCGAGAGATCGCGGTTTATGTGTTGTGAGTTATACATTTGTTTGCAACCACCCCTTGTCAAACTTGTGTAACAACACCCAATGAAGGCCTCCAAGGAGGCATGAGGGATGTTGCTGCATTAGCTAGATCTATTGATCCATTGATGATCCCTGCTGGCAGGGTATTCTTGGGTCTCGTTGACACGCGAGGGCCTTGGCCTGAGCACATAAAGGGCCTCTGTCATGGAGGCCTGGCACTGGGTTTGTCTTTATGGCACCCCGCCACCTTTGTCAACACTGGACTACCATCCAGTACCCTAGAACGCTTTCAGCGTTTTATGGCTTTTAGGAGCCTTTTAGTGTATTGGATCTTACTTTTAAGTGAGATCTATATGCTTTTATCACTTCGACGCTTTTTCGATTGCGCGTTTCGCACTCATTTTTATTACTATAATTATAAAACTTTACAGGCATGTAGTGCGTAGTACTACGCAAACGGTGGTTATGGTAACGTTTCGCCCCTATTGCTCTTGTAATCGTTAAGGAGGCAGTCTTTATTTACTGTGGTATGAGTCCTGGACTTTCACTTTTACCAAAACAGGTTACACAAAATTGGTAATGTTAACAACAATCCCCAGGGTCCAGAGGTTATGATCTTTATGCCTGTATCTTGACGACCGCTGCTCCCCAGCAGTGAAACCTTAGTGATTCCGATAGCTATCGTCCAGAAGAGCCGGAAAGTCTTTTTAAATAAGTTTTAAAACAGCGTTTCGACTTTATATGAAGCAAAGAATTTTGTCAAATCTTCGAAATAGGATATTGACTTCAATTTTGAAGTCATTTATACCAACTTTAACAAATAATTCGAAGATGTAGAAATACTTTGGAAAGTCTTGGGTTTTTTGGATCAATTCATTATTGACGACGAAATTGCCGTCGTTTTACTACTTCGTTAATTTTTATCGCGATTTTTACTTGAAAATTTCTATACACGTAGCCCTCAATGAGGGCATCATTTTTATATAGGTCTCGCTAAATGGCGACGCACCGTTCCAGACTTATAACGTTTTGAAAAACGTCGGCATTGGACTTCAGCATTTTTGCTTGACAAATTTGTTAATTTCTTAACAACAAATGTTTCGGGTCACCACATCCAATTAGTTGTTTCTAATATAATAACACAATTATACCTGCCGATAATTATGTATGCAATATGTCTTACTTATGCACAGCGCAACCCTTTGCTCACTGTTTAAAACCAGGTCACTTTTGTGACTTTGAATATAACAAAGCAAATCATGGCCTCATGGAATAAGGCTTAAGGAAGGTGCTACCGTTGCCTTCTTTCATAATATGCACTACCTAATGGTAGAATATAAAGCTTCTTATTGAAACTTTGACAATTATATAAACTTGATATTATCTTTTGTCACGGAAATGATAGCGCATCTGCATTTTTATAAAATATGCTTTGATTATGAAGCTCAACTTGAACCGGGGCCGTTTAACAGAATGATTCTGTTGGTTAAGGACACTGCTTCCTCTAGTGACTTTATTGTACTTACACTGCTGGTCAGTGTTGGTCAATGTTGCAATTATGGTTGACGTATTAACACCACATCAACAAAGCTTTATGTCTCATGTATCTTGCAATGCGTGCATGTCAATATATTATGGCTTTGCCATTTTTCATTTTGTTGGAGACGCTTTGCGCGTACTTCCTCACCCTCCCACCCTTATGTGGATATGTGTGTGTCTACTTTAAAGAGTGGGTGAACTGTTGGAGAGTCATATTCTCGTTTGAGAATCTGAGTCAACTTATCGTTATCTGAGGATAATGTGTATAAACATAGTGATTGTGTTTCTTGTTAGTAACACCTTGATATTGGTTGTGAATAACATTAGAATATCTTACAAGATAGCAGAAGTGACCATAAACAAACCTTGACTACTAACGTCGATGCTTAACGCGCAATGAGCAGAGATGTGGAGTAGAATAAGTTTGAATATGTATACACGTCAGTTAAACTTTGTGAAGTAGTTTAAAGATGATTTATTACAACAAATTCGTTCAAGTTTGAGAGTTTTCTTTCAAGCGTAAAGTGCGTTACATGAAGATAGAATGCATATTTTGTTGTACTAAGTATAGTTGTTATATTTCGAGCAGGTTTGATACTTTGTTGTATTGAAATAATAATTACGTGACTTATCATGATAATTACGTGAATTATCGCGTTATATATATTTTGTTTACTTACTTGATTAATGTAATAGTTGCTATAAGTGCTCTGTTAATACAGTAGTCCTGATATAGACTCAAGAAGAAGTTGCTGTTGCAACTTTGGCCCATACCACAACACTTGGTTGCTATAACACGAGATTCCTTCCGCAATAGTTAGAGATTATTGGAATGGCGTGGCCAAGACAAATGTTAAAGAGTTCTTTAAACGATTAGCCCATGTTGATAAGCACGGCATACCTAAACGCGAGAAATTAGAAACTCGCTATACAGACGCAAGTGATAATGCTGGCTTCCAAGAGTTTCCAGCACGGCGTCAGAAGAAGTCATAGTTCCAGACCCAGAGGTAGAACTTGACAATGGAGTTAATGTGCATGATGCATTAACATAATGAGACTCACAATTTGAATCCAATAGAACTTGTCTCTACACGTGAAGACACGAAATAGCTAAGCATGATGATGTCCTAGCTTTAGAAGACTTTGTATTCACTACACTATACTAGTCTATATAAGAATATATTTATATCGTAAAAACTCACGAGGGACCTTGTTCTCAAGTGTGGGTGCATGTGAGATTATTGGATAACCTCACCAAGAGGCATGAATGCGTCGCTTATATAGACGTCGTGCCATTATTCTTATTTTGTTGTTCCCGTCCATTCTTTTCCCTCTCGGGGTTTTTCATAGTTTTTCCCCATAGATACGAGAGAGGTTTTTATAGAAGGAAGGGCGGTCGACGTGGTATGCCAACTTATGACATGCTACCACGTTGGTCGAGATGCCTGTTGTTGTTATTTGATTCCCCTTTATGTATTGTTTTATTATTTGTAGAAAGTTGAATAGATTTACGTGCACCTCTGTAGTCCTGGATTGATCCCACCCATACATCCAGGCATGGCTGCCCTTGGGCCATGCTTTCTTCATTCTTCTGTTATTCAATATTGTGTTATTTAGTTGTACCTGCGGGCGCTCGGGGATTACGCCGCTGGGGGAGACTACACCTTGAACCAAGACACTTGAGTCTAAGAAGGCCTGAGCCCTGGATAGACGCCTCTGTGGCATGATTCCTTCAAAGGTTTGGGTAGTATAACCACCTCTGTTCTTTTCTTGATTGCGATGACTGGCTATCTAGTTGCCTGTGAGTGGGAGCGGCATGAGCAGGGCCTTAGGTAGAAGAGATCAGATGAGAACATGTTAAAACGGCTTATTGCGGCGATTACGAGGCCTTGTACACTACTAGGAGCGGGATGGACTCCCTCCTTGATGACCCTTCCACTCTGGCGCGTTGGATCTCCGCCTGAGTACCTTTTTTCCTTCCTTTTTCCTTCCTTCCTTTCTTTCATTTAGATTAGTTTTAGAAGCAGAACCACAGCAACTTAAATCCCCGCTGTCACTAAAGGCAGAATAGGGCTTGACTCTTGATCTAGGAGTACCTCCTAGACGCTAGTCTTGTCACCTATTATGTGGTTCTCTACCTCTGTATGCCGGGGCTTAGCAGAGGGGCCATAGGAGAACTTCACAGAAGCTCCAGAATCAACAAGACCACCGAGTTTGATGTGAACTGCTGAATGAGCTCGGAAGCGTTCAACAATTGTCTCGTTAAGTTCACAAGTAACCGTCGGAACAGTCTGACGAGGAGCTATAGCAGCATTTGCACGAAGATGCTTTCTCACGATAGAGGAAATCTCATTCTGAGTCAGCGGGATCTCCACGCGATTAGCTTTCCTGGAGGCTTTCTATTTTGAAGAAGTCAGAACCTCTTTAGTGTCAGATTCACTATCGACATCCATGGCTTCTGAGGCCGCAGATGCTTTGCCGGAGCACGGTAAGCCTTAGCCTGCTCATCAAGTATGGCCTTCAAAGTCGGGCAGTCGGATGCCTTATGACCTTTCTGGCATACCGTGCACTTGGTGCTTGCCGTCGGCGTCTTATGGGTCTTCCTCTTCTTGACGCCACCCTCAGCTGTCTTGGACTGCTTTTGGGCGCGCGGCATTCAGAGTCGTCGTGCATACAGTCGCCGTGGATTTTGCAGTGCTTTGAGACCTTCGGAGTCGACGACTTCTTCTTGTTGGCGTCAGCCTTAGAAGATTTCGCCTTTGCTGCTCTAGCATGCAACACATGGTTCTCAGAGAGCGATGCGTTGGCGCGGAGTTGCTTGAGCGCGGTCTGAATCTTGGTAGGGAACCGATTCACACCTTGAGCATAGAAGTCCTCGGGAGGATTGTCGTCAGGAGCGACAGTGGGAAGGAACGACGACGAACCTCCATCGTTGACGGCAACGGAAATACCAGTAAACTCAGGGACTGCCGGACAGTTGTGAGTAAACTTGGCGACCAAGAGATCAAGAATCTGCCTGCGATCGGAATCGTTAGGATAGATCCTCTGATGAGCATCAACAAGGTCAAGGATCTGATCAATATAGCGGATTATATCGGTCATAGTAGCAGTGGGACCAACCTGAGGTGACCCCATTGATGTTCCACTGCTGGCCGGCCTGACCGTCAAGATTACCAACAGTGTAAAGCGCACGGAGCGCAGCGACCTGCTCGCAAGCGCTAGTCAAGTGTTCAACTCTTTTTCGATCGGAATCGGGAAAACACTCATCAAGGATGGATTTGGCAATCTCGTTCTGCTTGATGTGCTTCTCTCGACGGAGAAGATCAGCCTGGTACCGGTTGCGTTCATGGTTGAACACCGTGTACCGTGCATTCCATGAGTTAAGCTCCACCTTGAAGCGTTCCGTCTGAGCGGTGTAAATGGCGACCTCGTCGGGAGCAGCACCAGGAGCGAGAGCATTCACGAGTGCCGGAGGAGGGCCAGGATCTTGGGTCACAGGAGCGAGAGGAATGGCCGGAACCACAGTGCCAGCGTCCGTAGAGATGCTCAACACCTCGAGCCTGAGCATAGATCTTGACCTTCCGAACTTGCTCGTCGAATTCAACCACAGTGGTGCCAATGAACTTGGAGGGCCGCAGAGAGGTGGAGGAGGTAGTGTCAGCCATAATAACAGTATGTAGCAGTTTTGTGTTAACGTTTCGAGAGAATGCGCGATAGATATTGCAGAGAGTACAGGATTGAACTGATACTTCCACTTGGAGGGGGAAAGTGATCCCTTTTTATAGTCATTTTTCAATAAAAGTCCTTTGGGAACTTAAAGTGCACTTCTCACTCAGGTGCTGAGAATTGATGGGATATTTCCATATAACGCCTTTTGGTGGCGCTTCTCAGCTTCTCTCGCTTCTCACGGTGGCTGTGACATATGCTGACATATGTCCTTACACATGATAAACATGTGTAAGAGCCCGGGGGTCTGCCACAGGGTCTATCCCAGGGTGCGGTAGACACCAGAGAGACGCCCCAGGGTTCAGGACCCTGGGGAGGTGATTCAGGGTGCTTGGAGCGACGTCCCCAGGGTGCAGGACCCCAGGGTGCAGGACCCTGGGGAGCGGGACCCTGACGCGCTGACCCAAGGGTGCGGGACCCTGGGGTGTAATGACGATAAGATGATAAAGTGTAAAGACCTTATGTGCGGAACATAATCACGCGTGCTCGGAGCTGAGATCTATAGTATACATTCTCGTCGTTGAGTTAACTTGATCTATCGGCATTCCCGCAACGTAGCAAAACTGCAACTCTTAGTCATTTTGGCGTACCGCAATAACAAGTTGAGTTTTGCTACAGCGTTAAAGGCTGATATGTGATCATGTTAACTACGAGTCAAACGTGAATATAGATCTATAACGTGCGACGTAAAGGTCGTCTCTCTGGTTCAGTCCGGATGAACATGTTCGACGGATGAACATCATGAATCGCAAAGTAAGAGTTTATTGAATTGTTATAACGATACAACAGAGATTCAACAATTTGAGGTACTGCACTAGCGTCTGACGCCAGTTTTGCGGGTACGACATCATGATTTTCCTGCATATGCTCAAGTTTACGTGAACTGACGGGATCACCACATGCAAATGGGTTGACAAGTCAATCACGGTGGGGTCTTTGCTGATTACAAGGTATTAGGCATCCAGGAACACATTGGTGAAGGTTTTAAGACGCTGACGCGTCGCTTACAAATATCTATGCCGATGAACATCCCATGTTTTATATATAAATTACGATAATCCACCGATACCGAGTTGTTAGGAGCATAAGACGCCAGTTCACGTTACTTGTAGCCTCAACACATCAAGAGCTTTCACTTTGAGGTTTGCACTAGCGTCTGACGCCAGTTTGCGGGTTGTTAAATCCTGTTCATACGCAACCAATTTAATAAACTGCTTTACTTAAGTCGTCATGTTTAAATGTTTATTGATTTGGTTAGATGAAAATTTTCACGCCATTTGGCGTAAGTTTTCTAAAGACACGCTAATCATCTCTGCTACTTAACTACATCACATATTATGATTTGGGCCCAACTTACACTAACTATCGTTGCAAAATAATCATCAACCTCGGTGATATCCACCGAACTAAGGGTTGTAGTTTTGCAAGGGTATGTTGTGTAAGTGAGGAAATCATATTATCTGCATGAAAGTCATAGTTAAAAGAACTTAGCAAAAATCAGAAATTTCTGGTTACACAAACATTATTTTGACCGTAAATTAATTTGTCACTTAAAGGGTGATATTCCCTTCAACGCGAAGGAGATAAAATGACCTTAGAAGGAAAGAACTTGCACAGTTCTCCTTTCAACGAGACTTCCTGTTTAAGCACAAACAGCACACTGTTGCCTATAAAAACGGCCAGGTGATCTTCTTGTTCAATCCAAGATTTTCACTACTATTTTATTCCTCTCCTCACTTACACTAACGTTCCCACTCTGACACAAAACTACCTTAAGTTTGGTACATCACCATGTCTACTACCACTTCCCTTTCTTCAACTGGCTCTTCCATTCTTCGTCCGCCGAGGTTTAAGGGCACCACTGTTGTTGAGTTTGATGAACACATGAGGAAAGTGCGTATTTACGCGCAATCCAAAGGTGTTGCTCATCTTTACGATGCTGGTATTGTTATTCCTCCTCCCGTTGCTCCTCCCGTCATTCCCGCTCCTGGCGATCCACCTGTTGTTCCAGCTGATCCCGCTGATTTTGAGGATTTCCGACTCCTCATGGCTAACTGGACCGCTCGGTCTAATAGCTACCAACAAGAGCGTGCACACTTTGATCGTGAACTCACGCGTCGGGAGAAGGCTTTGCAGTCCAACGAGGTTGCAAAGGCTATCCTTGATGAGTGTTTTCAATCCGGTGATCGAAAACGTGTTGAAGGATTGGTGAACGCTTCCGAGCAAGTAACTGCCCTTCGTTAGCTCTATACTGTTGGAAATCTGGACGGTCAGGCTGGACAGCAGTGGAACGTGCGATGGTCCCAACTCCAACTTCGTGAATCAGCTTCCCTTCAGGAGATCATCACTTACCTGGAGTCAGTCATTGACTTAGTTGAAGCTCACGAGCGGATCTACGCGACAGACACCGACAAACGGCAAATGCTCGATCTTCTTGTTGCCAAATTCACTCATAACACTCCATCAGTCCCTGAATTCACTGGCCTTGCCGTCAAGGTCAATGATGGTGGCTCGGCATCCTTCCTTCCTGCTCTCGCTGAGGGTGCTCCGGCGCCTGCTAACTACTACACCCAAGGTGTGGACCAGTTTAAGACGAAAGTGCAAACAGCTTTGAAGCAACTTGAAGCCAATGCATCTTTGTCTGAAAACCACGTCCTTAACGCCAGGGCTCGTAAAGCTAAAGTTGAGAGCAAGAACAGGAAAACGCCGAAGTCATCGCTGCGGGAGATCAAGCACTGCACCATCCACGGTGAATGCTTTCATGATGATCGCGAGTGTCGCGCCCAAAAGGGTTCTAAACAGAACTCCAAGGGTCGGGTGACGAAGAGGAAGCAGCATAATACGCCAACGTCAAAGTCTCATTGTGGAATCTGCAAGAAGGAGCATAAGGCTGAGGACTGCCCTGTTCTCAAGTCAATCATCGCCGACGCCAAGCAAGCAAAGACAAGAGCTGACGCAATGGAGGTGGACGACAACAATACAGCCAAACCGACAGCCACCAAGGCCAAGACAAAAGCCAATCACGTTGAGATTCCCCTCAGCAATGATGACATCACGGCAATCGTCAAACGGCACTTTAAAGGCAATCGCGTTCGGCATCAACAGTCTATTGAGACCATTCCAAGTGAGGTAAACGATCAGATCGTTGCTGAACTTAAGGCTCATAAGGCTCTTAACGTCAAAGTCGGATCTCTCATTGACTCAGGTGCATCCACTTGGATGACACCGGATGAGAACCTCTTTGAACGACTCCACTATCTTCCCGCAGACAGTGAAGGCAAGGTCTACCTTGCAGATGATAGAACCGTACCTGTCCGCGGGTATGGGGATATTGTCTACACGTTTGGTGATCATCAACGCGTCATCAAAAACGTTCTTTTGTTCCTGACCTTGCAGAACCACTCTGCTCTGTCCTTGGGATGATTGAGGGATCCCAGGATCTTATCGTCTTCTCCGCCGACGAGGTATACTTATATCTTAACAGAGAAGGCAGGAGTATCAATATCGGCCGCCGTGTTGGTGACCTTTATCACCTACTCTCATCATACTCCACGGCTCCGGCTCCGATGGATACAACGGTTGAAGCCCACCGAGCATCTTCAACCGTCATGGACGCTTCTCAGCCCATTCACCCTTCGTCTGACCAGGACTTCGATTTCGAAACCTGGATTGAGTGTTGCAACACTACAGACGCGGAAGGTCACAGTACTGGAGTCCCTTCTGGGAACGCAGTCAGTACCGACGCAAGTGACGCTGAACTTATTGACTTTGATGTAAGTTTAGTCAAACCGATTATAGTCGCTCACACTAATCGTACTTCTACAGCTGGACTTCTAGAAAGAAGAACAGACGCGTTCATAAAGGAGATCGTTTTACTGCACAAACGATTTGGACACGTTCATCCCCGAATTATCATTCGAACGATGACTCATGTAGATGCACAGTTAAATAAACTGCATTTTGACGCACAAACACTTGATTTCATTAACTCCTCAATTATTGAAAACTGTTTAATCTGCGCTCAAAACAAAGTCGTCCAGCGTCCAATATACGCGACGACGCATCCAGCACCACGGAAACTTTTTCCGACTTCACGCTGATACAGTACCTCTACCGTGTCAAAGCATACAACGTGAACATTACTGGATACCTTTCGTTGACGAATACACGCGCTTCATAAACATCCGCTTTGTGAAGGATAAGTCGCAATCGTCTCCGCTTATTTCGATGATCTGTCAATTAGAGAATGAATCAGGAGAACACGTCGCTGAACTCCGAACCGATTCTGGTGAAATCCTCACGAATACTCTTCGTGATTTCTGCTCTAACAAACTTCCACCTATATCTGTTGTTCCATCACCACCCTATTCGAAAGAATTTAACGGGTTAGCTGAACGATCAATTAGAAGTTTGAAAATCATCGCCTCATGTATGCTTACACAGGCAAAGCTGCCTATGTCATTATACTCGTATGCACTAGAGTATGGTGCATTAACGAAGAACGTCCTATGGCATTCAACCATTAAGGATATTCCATACCGACGATTTCTCAATCGTCAACCAGATTTATCAAAAATCCATGCCTTCGGCACTCTTGTTAGCATATACTTGTTTAAGGAACAGCGCCGCGCGTTAAGAACAAATGCTAAAACAGAGTTAGGATTATTTCTGGGGTATGAAGGACAATCAATGAAAATTGTAACTGTCTATAATTACCGGACCCGACGCGTCCAGAATTATTATCACGTCTACTTTCATAAAGACGTGTTTCTTGGTTATCAACCTAGCCAGAAAACCCTCGAACAAGCATTGTTCACGTATCCTCTGAAATCTCTACATGCACCAGACGCAGAAAGAGAAAGAACACCATCTCGGGAATCACCTGATGAGGATACAATGCTAGACACTTCCATTCCACTAACGGAAGTAGATGATGACGACGAAACTGAATACACGATCACCTTTGATCCAGTTACGTTAATCATACCGTCAGCTAGCGAACATCAACCGTCACCTGAACCAAGTTCAGACAGCATCGCGGGACCTTCCTTCAGTCCTCTTTCCGTTAATAACGAAGATGCAGACTCTCATCAGACAGAGGAGCATATGGATGATGAACTCAACGAAGGGATTGAACCCCCAGAGAGTCCAGAACCGTCATCTGATTCCGAAAGTAATGATGGAGTATACACGCGGACTCGATCTATGGCGCCTGCGCCAGAATGGTCCAAAATACTCCAGATCACTTTTGAGAATGAAGAAGCACATAGAGTGCGTCAATCCTCCGCGGCACACATAGTCTTCCCGACTCCAGCTCCAAGCTCCGTTCCACTGAACGGATTCCAATGTCAGCTATCAAACCTCTCCCACTTACCGTGGAAGAAGCTATGTCTCGGCCTGATGAAGCCAAATACTGGTATGCCGCAATGCTTCGAGAGTACAATGAGCTCAAAGACAGAGGAACATGGGAAGAAGTGGTCTTACCGACAACGCACATCTTATCGATGGTCGTTGGGTCTTTGATCACAAGTTCGACCAAGAAGGCTACTTGATCCGTTTCAAAGCCCGATGGGTCGCTCGGGGTTTTAGCCAAATTCCGAACGTAGAATACACCGAAGTCTACTCCCCAGTAGCAAACTCAAAGACTATCCGTTTCTTCTTAGCACTTGGGGTTTTACTCAATCTGTTTATCTATCAGATAGATATCACAGGTGCATACCTCAACGGAACCTTACACGAGCTTAATTACTTAATTATGCCTCATGGTTTCGAGCGATTCACAGAAGACGGAACTCCTTATGTCTGCAAGCTTATTCAAGCTCTTTACGGTTTACACCAATCAGGAAGAGAGTGGTACAATACTCTTAAACAATGGTATTCAGAAAACGGTTTTACTATCAATCGTGCTGATGTCTGCCATTTCCTGAAGTATTTTGAGGAATTCGATTGTTTAGTCCATACTATTCAATATGTCGATGACATCATTATACTCGCTGAACGCGAATCAGCTATCAAACAATTCATTGCACGCGCCGATGAAAGGTTTAAAGTTGGTTCCTCCGGCGCGGTGGACTGGATAACCAAAATCCAAGTCATTCGTAAAGATAACGGTACTTTTATTTGCCAACAGTTCTACACTCGGCATTTATTAGAATCATGCGGCTTATGGGAAACCGGTGTTACGGCTAAGCCAACCCCTATGGCTGTCAACTGGAAACATATCCAGATGCTAAGCCACTCACACCAGATGGCCAAACACAGTATCGATCACTATTACAACGTATCGCGTATCTTGCACAGAAAACGCGACCTGATCTTGCGTTTGTAATAAGCAAACTCGGCCAATATCAGGCCAAACCCAATGAACACGACTTCGCTGCGGTTATACGAGTTTTACGCTATCTCATCGGTACTTATGACATGGGTCTTTTCTACACAAAAGCTCATACAAAGACAATCTCACGATTGCAAAACGGCGAACACGTTATCACAAGTCTCACTGAAGTTCCCATCTGTTATGCAGACGCAAGCATGCCTGCGAAGATGACTTCAGATCACGTACCGGTTACGTTGTTTTATTCGGTGGAGCCGCCATCTCCTGGCAATCCAAAAAGCAAACAGTTGTAGCTCAATCCTCGAGTGAAGCTGAACTTATCGCTTTAAACGAAGCTACACGCGAAATGATTTGGTATCAAAACTTGATGACAGAATCTCGTCTGACACATCCCGGTGTGTCCGTGATTTATCAAGATAACGATTCTACCATAGACATCGCGAAAAACCCGCTTCATCACCACCGTGTTAAACACATCAACGTTAAACACCGCTACATTAACCAGCAAATCGACGAAAAGCGAATTGAACTCTGGTACTGTTGGTCAGAAAACATGATCGCGGATCTTTTCACAAAGCCGCTCAACGCGTCAACACACGCTAGACATTGTAAAAGCATGGGTTTGTTCCGACAAGCCGAACTTTAATAGAGCCGCAGTTTTCTTAAATTGCGGGGGAGTGTTAAATCCTGTTCATACGCAACCAATTTAATAAACTGCTTTACTTAAGTCGTCATGTTTAAATGTTTATTGATTTGGTTAGATGAAAATTTTCACGCCATTTGGCGTAAGTTTTCTAAAGACACGCTAATCATCTCTGCTACTTAACTACATCACATATTATGATTTGGGCCCAACTTACACTAACTATCGTTGCAAAATAATCATCAACCTCGGTGATATCCACCGAACTAAGGGTTGTAGTTTTGCAAGGGTATGTTGT
This sequence comes from Chytridium lagenaria, assembly GCA_025449115.1. Lineage (NCBI taxonomy): Eukaryota > Fungi > Chytridiomycota > Chytridiomycetes > Chytridiales > Chytridiaceae > Chytridium > Chytridium lagenaria. The sequence goes on from JAHLKC010000161.1 coordinate 14,791, forward strand.
GTAAGTGAGGAAATCATATTATCTGCATGAAAGTCATAGTTAAAAGAACTTAGCAAAAATCAGAAATTTCTGGTTACACAAACATTATTTTGACCGTAAATTAATTTGTCACTTAAAGGGTGATATTCCCTTCAACGCGAAGGAGATAAAATGACCTTAGAAGGAAAGAACTTGCACAGTTCCCCTTTCAACGAGACTTCCTGTTTAAGCACAAACAGCACACTGTTGCCTATAAAAACGGCCAGGTGATTTCTTGTTCAATCCAAGATTTTCACTACTATTTTTCTCCTCACTTACACTAACGTTCCCACTCTGACACGGGTGTGCATTAAACACATAGAAAGTTATATCAAAATTTTAGATGTATCCACGTGGCAATATAAGCCGGTAATATATTCGCACTTTTTTATTGTTTTTAGCGCATTTAATAACATACATAGAACAGACGAATTTATTATACATCTTTCTAGACATGACGGAGGGGACGTCTTCAGCACAGCATGGACAGTACATTTTCTTCGTCGAATTTTTTTTACATACGTAATACTGATGTCGCACTATCAGACATAACTTTGACTTTCACGATGGTTATTCTTTTACTGACTAAACCGTCTGTGACCGTGTATACAACCAAATGAGTGATTCATACGAAGGTGGTGGGGTACGCAAGTATCCCATCGTCTTTTGTACAAGACAATCAAATATAGAAGCGCCACATGAAGTTATAATAATTTAGAGTTATGGCCAAAAGGCAATGTTTGAAGTTGGTGATAAAATAAATCTATCTTAGTTTACCGCAGCAGCTAGCTGTATACGTATACCTACGTACCAGACACACAAACCTGTTTTAAAAGTTTACGATCGATGGACTGTTAAATCCTGTTCATACGCAACCAATTTAATAAACTGCTTTACTTAAGTCGTCATGTTTAAATGTTTATTGATTTGGTTAGATGAAAATTTTCACGCCATTTGGCGTAAGTTTTCTAAAGACACGCTAATCATCTCTGCTACTTAACTACATCACATATTATGATTTGGGCCCAACTTACACTAACTACGTTGCAAAATAATCAAACCTTGGTGATATCCACCGAACTAAGGGTTGTAGTTTTGCAAGGGTATGTTAGTGTAAGTGAGGAAATCATATTATCTGCATGAAAGTCATAGTTAAAAGAACTTAGCAAAAATCAGAAATTTCTGGTTACACAAACATTATTTTGACCGTAAATTAATTTGTCACTTAAAGGGTGATATTCCCTTCAATGCGAAGGAGATAAAATAACCTTAGAAGGAAAGAACTTGCACAGTTCCCCCTTTCAACGAGACTTCCTGTTTAAGCACAAACAGCACACTGTTGCCTATAAATACGGCCAGGTGACTTTCTTGTTCAATCCAAGATTTTCACTACTATTTTATTCTCTCCTCACTTACACTAACGTTCCCACTCTGAATGGACTCAAGATATTGAAATATTTCATTAATCACCTTAACGGCTGTGGTATACGGCTGTTTGCGTTTATTTATGGCAATATATGGTTTAATGCGTCATTCTATGGTTGTTTCCGGTAACGTGCGTTTTATGTACGGTTGTCAACTTTTTTTATATGACAGCATCATACGGTGTTGGAAGAAAATTTTAAAGGCATATGATGGTTTGACAACAGAGCTTTTTGACTTGTGCAGACAGATCAACATACCTATGAGCCTTGGTGGACATGATGATGAACATGGGGGAAGGGGGTTTCCAATACAACCTTGGTGAGAACTCTGTAACATACTCAAATCCAAATCATCTTCACTGACACGGTAAATTAACTATTTATCTAATAAAGCTGCAGGGTCCAGAAGCCACTCGGAGCCAACTTACAGCGAAGACGACAACGAAACTGTTACTGCAGGCATGATGGCGGTTGATGCCGCTAACGAGGAATCAAGAATACGTGCTCCACCGGCTCCTTCTCTTCCTGTCCCCATTGAAGGAGCATATAAGATTCGGAGTGGTCAAGTGATGCATGATGGTATACTGGTGGGAAAGATCTAACAAGTTTGCTAACACCCTACTTTTATAGAGAGTGTGAAGCAGTCAAACAACAGAAGGAATGCATTTTCAAATGCTAATCGACAAGCTCTAACATCAACTCCTTTTTCCGTCGACATTGGGAGCATCTTGTTCAGACGGTCAGTCCCATTGCTGGGTTTGAACATTTTTAGAAACTAATATAAAAAACAGGCTGATAACATGAGTAGAAAGATTGACGCTGGCATTGTCTTATTAGCTACGTACCCTGAGGCTTTGGCTGCAAAAGCATACATGTCACCAGGCTTTCAAAAGCATGTTCCAGGTAAGGATTCAAGGTATATTGTGGTATATAGTCATTGTACGGCTGGTAACGGTGGTAAACTGCCGCATACAATGATGTACGGCTACATACGGTTGTATACTGTAGTGTGCGTTTGTATACTGTAGTATGCGGTTGTATACTGTAGTGTGCGGCAGTATACTGTTGTATACTGTGCATTTATTTGATGTTTTGGCTGACAATTAAAATATTAAAATTAACTTATTTTGATTTAGGGTTCGGTGTTAACGAGCTCAAAAGGCTGAACGACTGTTTCATTGTTAGCGTTGGCGGCAAGAATTTGCAGACTGCTGCTGCACAACAAGACAGTCTCGTCCTTCTTATACACGAAAACAACTTGACTCAGAGAACGCTTGCATCTAACTTCTCTTATCTACGTCAAGCGCAAGACAATATGCAGAAAAGTTTTGAATCCTCTCTTTTGGCGTTGAAGGAAAGACTTGACAACTTCGACGAAAAACTTGAAACTATTAGGGGATCTGTGGATGCCTTAACAAACAGCAGCAACTGTAAGTTTTTCTTGCTTCAAGCACTTTAGTAATTAGTTTTCATGACAAAGCACAACGAAGAGTCTCCTCAGCTTCTTTTGAGCATGACGTTGCTGTAGCCAATAACCGCGTGCGCCGACCAGGAGTAAGACCATTGCCACGATTTTCAGAGTCCCCACCTCGCAGGTCTCGACGAATCTTATCTGAGGAACTGCCCCGTCACCACCTCGCCGGTCTCAGCGTATTCGAAATTCAGCTAGCTTTTCTCCTGACAAGGGAAGAGCTAGAAGCCTGTCACGTGGTAGTTTGAGGGGATCAACATCTCGTTTACGCGACCGTTCGCGTACAAACTTGAGTTACACCTCTTCGGATAGCGACATATCTCCTAACAAAGCTCGCAGGTACAACGCCAGGAATTATAGACGTTGAACTAATGGTGCTGTACGTTGATGTCAAAATTACGTTAATATATTTTATCAAAGTCCCAATTTTGTGCAGAATGTATTTATTTTTGGAGTTTAGAGAGAAAAAATCGTGAACATCTTCAAAAATAAAATACAAGAGTATGTATAGGAACGTTCACGAAGTATGCATTGATTCCACTATACGTACGTACATGCACGTTTGCGTACGTTTACGTACACTTGTGCACGCGTCTTACATTTACGTGCGCAAATGTACGCACACGTACGCACGCGTACAGAAACGCACGTGTACGCACGTAAGCGTACGTACACGCGACAAAACGTATTATACCTGCATTGGCAGTGTCAACATTCTGCGACAGTCAGCGTATACACAAAGAATATGACCACAAATTCAGTATAGTTTGACAAAAGCAAAAAAGGTAAAAATACCTTTGTGGAAAAGAGTATTGCGGTCTGACGTCAATGTTTGTACTGAACACTGTGTATGTGGGCTAAATAGGAAGAACGTTTTTTTTATGCACACGTGGCTTATGAGTCCTAATAATTTTTAAGTACGACTGTAATGAAATATATTCAGATTAAAAGCTTTAGGTTACGGTAAAGTCCTTATGGTGGAGAAACAGAAGACTCCCGTAGATGGCCGTTTACGGCGCTATAGTATAGTTCGATGCAAATCCTGTGGTACTGTCTGAATTCTGTAAAATAAAGAAATTTCCATTGCGTGACCGAAAATTCAGCTCCCCGTATGATGAAAAAATTTACGTATTTGGCGGTATTCTGCCGCATTTAATAAGTGGCGAATATTGTGTGACCAACGAATTGATTTGGTGCAAAAGCGGCAGCATACGCCGATTTACGGCAAACTATATCCAAATTCGACGAAATTTTTTAGTTGTCGTCGGTTTTGTACTATGGGATATAACCCCAAAATAAACATTTTCACATTTCCGTTTCTCTCACAGCGAATTGAAGAATTGCCCGATTTGATCCTGATTGCTGCTGGATGGCAGCAGGATCTCTGCCGGTGTTACACACTTGTAGCACCGTCCTGTATTTAAATGATTGGTTGGAATCAGCAGAAGTCTTTTTTTTAATTTAATAATAAATCTTCTGTGCAACAAACCTGAGCCCATATGTGCAACGGTATCGTTGCACATTGTGTAGCTATACAAAAAATTCATTAATTAAAATAAATTGAAACCATCGATCATGGAGCAAAATTTATTAAAGTGAACCCCGTCATCAAGGATGGGTGGAAGATTCAAGTGCCCCCTTCTGCATCGTTCAACCCGACTCCACAAGGAACCTCTACAACTGCTCTTGTGAGGCATCTGCGATCCTCCCATCGACAGTTTAATATTGTTAAGATGTACATATGTGAAATACCTTTTGTGCCGAACAACAATTATGAATGCTCCCAGATCTTGTAGGGCAGCATGTTTTAAGTCACAAACGACAGTACAAAGGTGAGTTGGAATTGTTCATCAACTATATATGTTCTGTATTATAACCTTCATCCGTTGTTAGCTCGCACTATAGCAGATTTGGAGTTGAACAGAGACGATGTAATGGATCTTCAAAATGCCTTCCGGCTGATTCTGACATCGATAATGAAGAGTTAGGGCACAGGAACGCTGTTAACTTAATTCAAGAGGTTACCATTGATCAGAGTCAGGATTATGGTTATGATGTGGATCGGGTGAATGACGTTGAAGGGTGTGATGAAGGGTTGATGGACAACGACGAGAATATCGATTTCAACGGAAGGGACGCAATTGAGTATGAGGAAGCTAGGGAGGATTTTATTCACGAAAACATGGATTTTGACGGGGTGACTTATTTGGGTGGAGGATGATGAGGACGAGGATGAGGCTGATGAAGAACGTGATATAGAAATTGAAAGGTTTTTGGACAATGACGAAGACCTCGAAGACGCCAAAGACTTATTTCAGGTAGAAGGAAACATGAATGTTCCTATAGATGGTATATAATATTTATTGCATACTACATTGAACTCTTACATTTCATAGATTCTATGGATGTCAAAGCGGTGTGGGATAGCATAAAGGGTAACGAGGAAGTACAGAGTATGGTTAGGCTGTATATTATGGTTATCAAGAACAAGCTCATGCATAAGGCATACCACGCCATGGTCAACCTCCGTACTTCAAAGAAACATCATTGAAACTACCTCCAAAAAGGTTGCAAACACTCATGGCGAAGATAAATAGGCTGGTCGCCAAAACCTCTCTTTACCCATTTACTGCATCCTTCGAGTTGGATACAGTTGAGGGCAACGCCGCCCAGAAACAGCACATCGTTCCGTACCTTCCACTCTCTACTGTTGTCCGTGTGTGGCTCTCCTCTCCAGTGTAGAATTAATTAACATAACAACAATTCAACATTGCCTTACCTGACAACAGATCAGTCGTTGCAAGAACGTATCGATGAGATTTTTTGAGGGGAAAGTCAAAAATGGATTTATTAAATCTTCAAAATCGGAAATTACTCAATAAGGCCTATCATCACCGCACGCTAGAGCCCTCAAAATTAATTCCTGATGGCTTCACAGAATTCATGAATGTGTGCAAAGTTTGGTGTATTTTAACAATGGCAAAGGGGGGCTCCATAATTGCGATTGCAGAATTTTGACAGGCCTTAAATATTGTGTACTTAATAAGAGACACCATAAAATTGACATAAACGCGTCAAACTAATACAGTAGATATATAAACACTAGATTCAAGTATTCTTACAAAGAAGGCTACAAAAAGACGTGTTTGGTATGCCCGTCACTATGAGAGAGTGTGTTTTGTATATCGCCCGGGACCGTTTAATCTATAAGAGGTACCTCAACCAAATTTGTGCTCCTCTTCCAAAATTACAGAATGGTACAAATCATATGCAATATGAATATACGAAGAACAGAGAATTTTAAAAAAAGAATCAGGTATGAACCCATAGGCGTCAATGTACGGAAGGGATCCAATTTCCACGTTCCGATTAATCCACACCCAACTCAGAGAGCACGCATATAAAAACATTGTCCCAACTATCATAAAGCTTTCATTTTCACATCTGCTATGAAAATTGTAGCCCTGTTGATCCACGTCTTTTTAAAAAACAACCTGCGGATCGTCAAATTTCTTAAAGTCTCAGCGATATTTTAAAGCTCTTAAAAACCCTTTCACGCCGTACTAGACAACATGTAAACTTTGACATGCGTTCAATTCTGTGCGGCTCCTAAAGCCTTTAATATTTTTATTTATGCTTCACTATAAGAAAGATTAAACTCATTGACGTTAGCCATCAACTTTATTGACTATAATTACAGCAAGAGGTGACTGAAGTGCTATATGTTTTTATTATGACACTCCAACTAATATTCCCATCTTACTCTTTTTTTCTCAGCACCAACGGTAATGAAATGGAAATAAGATATATTATTTAAATCAAGAAAATGGTTTTATTAAGAAAAATATGTACAGCACATGAAAGTATTTCTGTTTTAAAAAGGATGTAATAGCTAATGGTTCATAGCTGGAGGTTACGTACTGTGATGGGCCATGTGCAGTGGAGGGCGGGGGCGGTGGCGGTGGGAGGTTATTTGTGAATTTCTTTTTCAAAAAAGTTTGGATGCCATCAAAACGGACGAGGTCTATCCAAAAAGATGTGGACTACTGCCATTCTTCTTTTCCCAACAGCAGCATCCTGTCCACTGCTTAAGGCCCCCATAGCATTCCAGCATTCTGATAATTTCTCATAGCTTTATCTATTTCTTTTTTTTATCCAGAAGTCCAGCGTAGCGTCGATAAGGCTATCTAACATCCTAATGATGTCCTAGGCCTCTTTCCTTCCAGCCTGCTCCATACACCAGTTGAATGCAAATAGCCATCAGAGGGGCTTGAACCCCCATAGACCACATTGGTGATGCGTACTCTATCCTTTCCAGTTTTCGCCAAATCCACATGATCATGAGAGGAACTCGAACCCCCAAAGACCTATATGACATGCCAATGATGGCAAGATGGTTGTTTGTAGTGCATGGAAGGGTTGGTAGGGTGGGTTGAGGTAGGTTTATGGGGGATGGGTAGTGGAAGGGGGTGCGGGGTGAAGTCTTGAAACCCAAGCCCGAATGGTCGGTGAGGTGAGCAGATGGGATGGATGAGTGGGTGGATGGAATGGATGGATCGGTATACGGGATGGATGGGTAGATGGGTAGACGGGATGGATGGATGGAACGGTGGCATGGACGGGATGGATGGGTGGATGGGCACGATGGATGGATGGATGGACGGGATGGATGGACAGGATGGATGGACAGGATGGATGGAAAGGATGGAAGAATGGATGGGTGGGGTGGATGGGTGGGGTGGATGGATGCGATGGGTGGCTGGACGGAGGGGGAAGGAGGAGGGAGGGAGCGGGGGAGTCCGTCATGAGCCTCTGTGGGGAATAAAAGGAAGAAATTAATAAAGGATATAAAAAAAAAAAGAATTGTGAGGAGAAGAGCTTCCTGTCGCTCTCCTCCTCCATTTTTATTTTTTTTATTCTTTTTCTCTTTTTTTTTTTTTCCGCGCCTGCGGCGCTTTCTCTCTATTACTTCACAAACCCACAGAGTCCAAAATCTACCGCACGGCATGGCAGGCTAGATAATAGCTAGTCCGTGTAAAAATTTCAAAAAAACTTGTACGTGCTAGTAGCACCCCAAGTGGCGGAACTAGGTGTAGAAAAATATGCTCATATTTTTTTAAAACCCCTCCAAAGAGCCTCATGTTTAATAAAAAATATATTTAACGTAAATATATTTTTTTATTAAGCTTTTATTAATTATTATTTATTACTCGAATAAGCTTTTATTAAAATAAACTATTACTCGGACGAGGGTACTCGGACTTTAAGTCGGTTTTTGTTAACCATGCCCACCACTACAAGCCGCTCTCGGCGAACGAGAGCAACGTCAGTCACCACCACCACTTTTGCTCACCCTGGTTCCAATCCATCCACACCACCAGCGATGCCTCTAACGCCGTCACTCCATCCATCACTCTCTCTTCACCCACTGCGCTCTTTTCATCCAACAGCACTTCTCCTCCACCACCACTTCTTCATCCACCGCAATACGAGTCTTTCCCTGAAACACTGTATTGATGCTAGTACCTGGGGGATCCGACATCACTGGGACAGACGGAACCTTGGATGTTACTTGATGCTGACACTGCTGAAGGGAGTGCCGTCCTGGGGGACTCGAGACCAATGAGATCTCAGAGGCGTGGGATCATCTATGTCATGGATTACCTTCAAAGTCAGGATGTGTTCGAGAGGGTTGTCGCTACCAAGCTTGGTTTTCAAGGGAGTGATGCCATGGCGCAAGTTCGAAACCTTTCTTTCACGACCCTTCAAGATTTTATCCCGCGACTCAAGATAACTTGCCAGTACACGGACAAGGGAGCTGCGCAGAAGTGGAATGTGTCTCTATTACCCTTCCATGTCCCGCAGAGCCTATTGCCTCCATCTCTTCCGAACTCCCAAACCCTTCCCGTTGTTCGTTCAAGTTGATGGCTTTAGGAGAAAGCCATAACCAACAAACTCCCCTATATTTTCTATTGTTATTGCTTTAACTACCATAATAATAAAAAATATTATTAAAGTTAATGTTGGTTTTGGAACTACCATAAAAAAAAACTACCATAATAAAAAAAATAAAAAAAATAATAATAATATGGTCACAAAAATTTATTATCCTGCCCGTCCTATTGGGCTAAGGTAGACATTCGAAGTACATAGTATTTAGGATTGGAACATTAGGGCCAAAACATGAGAGAGAAAGTCCGAAACCCATCAAGTGCAAGAATAGGATGAAGAAGAAAGGAGCGGTAAAGGGGAAAGAAAACAAAACAATCATGCATCTAAAGTGGGCCCAAGGGCGGATCCACAAATGTTCCCAGCATAATTCTTCTAACCAACCGACGCGTCCTAGGTGAAATCGGACGCGCTTGCCCCGCCTCTACAAATAGCTGCGTAACTTCTTCTTCGACTCCATTATCACATATGTCCCAGAGCGGCTGCTGTCCTCCACAGGCCCAACGTATACGTTCAACGCCCTTGACGCAGAGACGGATCTGCCTTCTCGTGACCGCATCCCTGCGTACGGCAATTTCATAGCGTAACGATGCAATAGCTGTGTCCAATAGCGTCTCGCCCAGATCTTCGTTAGGATCAGCCGCCGCTGGAAACAGGCCAAACAGTAAGCCGTCGACGCCAGAGCACACCACTGCATGTGCACGAGAGCAGGGGGTTTCCTCCTCACAATTTGCACACGGCTGGTGGTAAGCCACGCGTCCGAGGAGCCAAAGGACTAAGACACGGTATTGGGATCGTTGGAGTAGGGTGACAGATTGTAGGAGCGGATAGATGCGGCCGCGGCGGAGGATGGGTAAGATACGTGCGGTTTAACAGTGGAGGTGGCTTGAAGGGCGGTCCTGGGATATGATGTGGAAGGCGTCGAGTGTGAGGGGCGGAATGCAATAGGGGGGATTGCGGAGAGCTGTTACGGAGAATTCGTCGGCAGGAGGGACCAGGGGATGGAGGAGAAGTGGATGGAGAATAGGACGGAGAGTATGCCACAATGGGTGGGAGCGGCTGAGGATGGACAAAAAGACAAGGGATCGTGTTAAATTTCGAGTCCAAGGTGAACTTTCGTTCAGAGACGAGTGAAAGAGGTTATGTCTAATAACATTGATAGGTAGGAGAGAAGGTATAACTGCAGAGAGAGCAGGATTGAACTGCACTTCCACTATGTAAAAACACTAGCTTTTATAGCTAAGTTTGAAGGGAAAGTGATGTGAAAGGATCTGAAGGGTAGTACCGAAAAAGGCAACGAAATTCCTTCAATGAAAATTTCCTTATCGGGATAGGAATGAAGGAGTATAGATCCATTCATATGATGTAACAACAATACATACTGATAGAACGCATTGTCTTTAGAGTGACAAGTTACTATGTGACGTCCTCTACTACTACCTATTATACCTTCCCACGACCTTAACAAAGTTAGAACCCTTAGACGACTAAGTAGAATTCAATTGCAGGCGCGGCAAGGAATCTGAGGGCAGAGGAGTGTATTGTCCCGTTCTATGTGTACGCGTTATGAGAGGATATGAACATCTCTCATCTCTCTAGTTCAACGACGAACTTGTTCAGTGAATGAACAGCAGAATAAACTATGAATGATGCAGTGTTTCGTTGTATTGGATATGACCAACACGAGAACTTAACAGATCGGGGTCTACGTCCACCAGTGAGGGATTTTCGATAGATACGGGCAGCTAGGTTAGAGAGGTCAGTGGACTGATGAAGGCGAAAAAAGAATCCTGCGTTGAGAAGGTAGTTTCTTGCAGCCATGGTAGGGAGGTTGGTAAGGAGGTGGAGTGAGACCATATTGTTGTTGAAGCAACGCTGAACATCATCCGCAGCCCCGCGTTCTGGACCAGTTGGAGAGGCAAGATCTTGGCAGGCGTGAATGGTTGAAGGGCCAGGCCATATTCGAGGGATGAGCCGCAAAGGTCTTGTACATGTTAATTACCAACGACGGTCGCCATCCCACGCATTCCCTGAGTCTGAAGGTAACTGAGAACGCTTCCCCTGTAACGCGCGAGGTGAGAGAGAGTCCACCGCTGAGAAACCGTCGTGCCGCATAATCACCCCCAGGTACTTGCAGACTCTGACGCGTGGAGAACGGTATCACCCAGCGTAACCTGTCCTTCCCCCTCACATACCAAACCGACTTTGTCGGTGCAAACAAGATCCCATACAAAACACCCCATGAAAAACAAAAGTGAGAGAGAAATTGGAGACCATCCAAAGAAGAACTAAAGATAAGTGTGTCATCAGCGAATAATAACGAATAAGACAAGAACCACCAAAACGAAAAAAGGGCACCAACTAAAGAGCAGGAGACCAGCGAGGAGAGAATTAATGTTGAAGTAAAAAGAAGCGGGCCAAAACAGTCCCTTGGAGTAGGCCTCGGAGGACAGGAATAAGGGGAGGAGCAACCGTGGACTAGGAGAGTGGCAAAATTAAAATCAAACAAACATCTAAGTAACGGGACAACAAAATATCGGTCTCTTCAACCATCTGTGGGGCGAACCACCGGCGGAAACTCCACAAAGAGGACCAAGGAGCCAACGATCAACAGTGTCGTAGGCGGCCTTGATATCCAAATATAGGGCCTTCACCTCCGGGAACCGGTTAAGAATCTCGTGTTAGTTGAAGATCTGTTCCATACAAGATCTATACGAACGGAATCCTCCTTGCGCGATATCTAAAACCAGAATGATCCTTCGTTCCACTTCAGGTCTCAGGACCGCCTCGAAGGCCTTCCGCAGGATCGAGTGAGTGAGATGGGGCGGTAGTTGGCAATATCAAGATTGCTGCCTTTGTTTTTAAACACCAGGGCAACATTTGCCAGACACCAAGAATCCGGCACACACATATAGACCGTGATGAGCTTAAAGAGGTCCAGGATAGGGTTCACCACTGTCTCAATATCGAGGAGAGCCATATCAGCAAAAACGCCGTCGGCTCCGGTAGCCTTCCCTCGGGCAAGGCGAGAGAGAACTGTAGTAACCGTTTACTCAGTGAGCCAGCGGGCAAAATCCCCCGGGCATCGAAGCTGTCATGGGTCGGTATCCGCAAGAAACTGTGCATCAGGTATCTTTCTGCCTGTGGGTGCATGGCCAAACGTTGACGAGAAGTGTGTGGCATACTCGGGAGTTTACTGGGGTCAAGGGCAATTAGGGAGCGGTTCTCTAAGGGAGTTTTGGCATGAGATAATCTTGGCAGCTGTCTGTTGGTCGCTGTTGAGGACGTCAGCGTACTTCCTGAAGCTGCGGGTGCGATGGCGACGGACTGCAGCGCGGTGAATCTTGTTGGTGTCAACCGAGAGATCCCACATAAGACCTTTGTCAGGGTCTGCAACCAGAAAATTACGGCGGGCTTCAGCAGCGTATTCCTTGAGAGCAGTAAGATGAGGGGTATCCACCTTCTCACGAGGTGACCCCCCCTTAAATTGGAATCAACCGCCAGCCTCTTCTGCTGCTGCAAGTATCCACTCAGTGACCAGTGTTGAAGCCTCATTGACCACCTGCCCGCGTTGCTCCCAGGTAAGGAAATTGCCACGCTCTCGTCCAGGTACTACCTCTGTCTTTAGCTCTGCCAGTCGATGCGTAACCGCTGCTTTATTCTTTTCAAGTGCCTCTCAATAGGGGGTCTGGCCGCGTTCCACTAACTTCCGAACATCAATACGTGAGAACAGGGCTTTGAAGCAACCGGTGGGAACGTTAACCGTAAAAACTAGGAGAGAGTGGTCGCTTCCCAGCGTCATCTCTTCATGCACCATCAGTTCTGGTCCTAGGGCCACAGCCGCCAGGTTGACCATAACAAAGTCCGTAATCCCCTTCCCGTTCTGCTATGAGTAGTCCATTGTCCCCGCGTAGGTTCTACCCGATGCCACTCCTCATTATCTAGCCACCCTGTCATCCACTCCCTACGTACCGGGTCCGCACACACACCTCCATCACCCGTTCGGACTCCCATCCGCGCATTGAAGTCCCCCATTATTACCACCGGTGTCCCAGGTACTTGCTGGGCAATCCCCTCTTTATAAGTGTCAAACTCCTCTAGGATCCGCCTAGCCGCCGCTAAATCCTCCACCATAGGGGGCAAGTATGCCACTACCAGAATCACAGGGCCCACCTTAACAGCAGCCCACCTTCCTCCCAAATCCTGGCCCACAACCTGAGCCTGCACCTGCCTATCCGCCTTTGGTGCCATCCACAGCCCTTCTCCCAGTCGCGACCCCCCTTGCCTGCCCCGCCTTAATCGGTGCATGCCCGTTGACAACAACCCCCGACATAGGTACCAGGTCCCCTGGTGCCAGCCACGTTTCCGCCAACCCCATGAGATCCAAATCCATTTCTTTGCATGCTTCCACAACCATTGCCGCCTTCCCACTCAACAATAATAATAATAATAACAAAAATAATAATAAAGCTAATGTTGGTTTCGTTACGAGGCTGTCATTTGCCGTTACGGATGGGCTTCGCACACGTAACGTGATTTATTAATTGGGGCTTCTCTTGGGATAAATACCAAGGTCAAAACCGACGACAACTAAAAAACTTCGTCGATTTTCATGACAGTATCGTAAACATACGGTTATATACGGTTACCAAAATACATTACCAATCTAGTTTCATCAATGCTTTGACAATAACGGCAGTAAAAAGCCGGAAGCATTAGTAAATTTTATTGTTACAAACAAATTTTACCGTACACCGCCATTTGCAGCTGTATACTGTTTGTTCTGTTTTCAGCATGAAACTACTTCTGCGCTCAAATGCATTCAATGGTTCGGAATGACACCTAATTACGCCAATCTTTGCCTTGGCATAGATCTGTTAATCTTCAGCAGCATAGCTAAAGATGAACCTTGTATCTTTCAACTGACAGCCACCTATCAACACGGTCCAGCAAGAAAATCCTGTTTTAAAATGTTTGACAGAAACTAAATACCGCAAACGGCCGTAGACGGCTATAGACGGAAATCCTATCATAACCGCATTTGGCCGTCTACGGCTGTATACTGTCCCTTCTGCTATCGGCATCAATTTACTTTTGCGCTCGAATGCATTAAATGGTTCAGGATGCTACCTAATCACTCCAACCATATAGAAGCGTTATGTTTGGAGGGTTATGCCATTTGTTTCTAAAGTCAGCGATTTTAATATAATATCATATTCCTTCATAAAACTAACGGCCATAAAAAATGACGCGTAGCCGTAAACAGGCGTGATCGGCGGTTTGTCTAATGTAAAAGAAATTGGTAACGGCCGTTTACGGCATCAGATGGTTGTTGAAAGTTACTTTTGCACTCATTGAATTTTACGGTTCCATTTCAACGGTAGTCATTGTAAACTAACTTTTGTAATAAGACAATATATATTCTTCATTGTCGACATGCAAACTTTTTTAAAAAACAATTCGCTACCCTTCACTGACAGTTCCTTCCAAACCGTCCTATTTGCCATACAAATGTAGGTGAATATAGTCATAATAGCATGTCCTTCAGTCATATATGAAACCATTTGACGCAAGACTCCCATGTTGTGGTTGGGCGATTCGGTGTAGCTCGTATTAAGATCTCCAATTTTAATATGCTTTCTTTGTAGTGTTTTGCGTGAGAAGCAGCGGAACAGCCCCTGTGAGCATTTGAGTGAAAATCGTCTATAACAAATCGACAATCTTTGAAGAATTCGTACTGCAAAGTGCAGTAGTCTGCAGCATGGCAGTTATTATCACCAACACAAATGGATGGGCACTGTTCAAACCTGCAAAATTTAGAGTTAAATTGTAAAATTGTATGGTACCGTTGTGTATAGAGTTGCGAAAACATCATTGATGCTTTCAGCTTTAGGAAAAAGGTGAAATCCAATATAAATCGATGACGACATAAAAAAAACCATTGCTCCGGCCGTCATTGATTTAGCCTTCCTCTGCCTGTCGTAATATTTTGGACAAACGTCAGCTTCCGTTGTCCCCTTTTTAGCTGCTGTAGGTAGATTGTCTGCAGGCCAAGGTTGAAATATCGTGGACGTTGCCGTATTTCAGGTAAAAAGTAAATGGAACCTGTCTTTTGAAAGCGTTAATCAACAGAGATGCCAACATTACTACTCGCGCTGTCCAGAGACGGGCGCACACAAAGGTAAACGGAAGTATACCAAAGGTAAATAACAGTATACGGTTGTGTATGGTTACATGGGTTTTGTACGGCTTCTGTACTTACTTTTTTGCCAGTTTTTGTTCACATAATCTCCATGTTCGGTTGTCTTTGGATCCGCTACAGGATGGCGGCTATGTTGTCTCTCAACAACATTCCTTCTCTTTCTTATCCATTGAGCAAGTTTGATGAATTCTTCTGGTAAATATGTGTTGTTTCCAACAACAATGACCTGAAATAACAGGTTGCCGACTGACGGTACGTTTTGACGAAGATCATCAATCAAAGTCAACTTCTCCTGCACATCTAGTGCTCCCAGCGTTCTAATTCCTGAAAGACATTTATCACCGACAGGCAATATGATTGTAACAACTGACTGTTCACAGAATATCTTTATAGATGTTACGATAGGTCAAAGAGTAATACGGCACAATGAAATATACTCACTACTTTAAGCAAAGTTCTAAGCGCTGCTATTTCAGCTGGGGTCCATTGTCAGAGTGGGAACGTTAGTGTAAGTGAGGAGAGGAATAAAATAGTAGTGAAATCTTGGATTGAACAAGAAGATCACCTGGCCGTTTTTATAGGCAACAGTGTGCTGTTTGTGCTTAAACAGGAAGTCTCGTTGAAAGGAGAACTGTGCAAGTTCTTTCCTTCTAAGGTCATTTTATCTCCTTCGCGTTGAAGGGAATATCACCCTTTAAGTGACAAATTAATTTACCGTCAAAATAATGTTTGTGTAACCAGAAATTCTGATTTTTGCTAAGTTCTTTTAACTATGACTTTCATGCAGATAATATGATTTCCTCCCTTACATCAACATACCCTTGCAAAACTACAACCCTTAGTTCGGTGGATATCACCGAGGTTGATGATTATTTTGCAACGATAGTTAGTGTAAGTTGGGCCCAAATCATAATATGTGATGTAGTTAAGTAGCAGAGATGATTAGCGTGTCTTTAGAAAACTTACGCCAAATGGCGTGAAAATTTTCATCTAACCAAATCAATAAACATTTAAACATGACGGACTTAAGTAAAGCAGTTTATTAAATTGGTTGCGTATGAACAGGATTTAACATCCATGTCTCATCTCTAAGTATGAATGCCATGAAACGCAGTGCATTGTCCCAGTAAACGTTTAAAAGCAATCCCAACTCTTTTCCAGCTGCTTTCATTTGACGCGTAACACCGTTATGCACATGCTTGAATATATCGCAGAAACTCTCGTCCTGCCTGTCTAACATTTCTGCTAGGGACAAAACTATGCCATATTAGAATATTCACTGCAAATGAATTTCTCAAACCTTCAATGTACTGTCCCAAGGTAGGCTTGTATTGCGCGTGGACCTCGTCGTTGTCACTGTCATCTTCTACGTAGATGGCTTTACTGCTACTGACTCTAAGCTTTGGAGAGCTAGGTCTGCGTTGCTCCTCGCCCTCGAAGTAAGTTTAATGTATGGAAGAAAAAAGCAGTACCTCCTCGAATTCTTTTCCTGTTTTCCAAACAATCGAACTTGATTGTTTATCTGTGACTTGATAGCTTGCAACGTTCGGATTTTGTTGAGTGTACCCAGCACGGTAAGCGGCAAGATACTTCTCTTGGCCTAACAACTTCAATATCACTTAAAACCACAGGGCCTTGCCTACCTCGGTAATCTTCGTACGTAATGCTTAAGCTACGGCTGCATCTTCAATCAAATGAGGAATCATTCGAATTCCTCCGGATAACGTCTTCTGCTCCGCCATCATCCTATCTATGGCCTTCTTCTCCTCTGTGCTCAACTTAAAAAGTTGCTTCGCAACCCCAAAAACACTAAAGAAATGAGAGGTTTAAGCAACTCCATCATACGTTTTTTCCGCCATCCTGGTTTCAATATGGGAGTGCCTTTTGCTGAGCGAGACTCGCCTATACTTGATGGCTGTCCATGCGTCTGCTGGGCTAGGGGCGGCTGCGCTTGGGCGTGGGAACCGCCGCCAATAACCATAGTCAAGACTCTTTCAATGGTCGCCTCACTGTCAAGCTTCAGAAGCAAGGTTATGAGAGCAGCACTGGAAGCATGGTCATCTCTAATGTGGTTCTCAAGCATCTTTCTAGACGTGATGGAGGGGACGTCTTCAGCACAGCATGGACAGTACATTTTCTTCGTCGAATTTTTTTACGTATATAATCCTAATGTCGCACTATCAGACGTATTCTTGACTTTCACGATAATCATCGCCACGCCAAGCAAGCAAAGACAAGGGCTGATGCAATGGAGGTGGACGACAACAATACAACCAAACCAACAGCCACTAAAGCCAAGACAAAAGCCAATCACGTTGAGATCCCTCTCAGCAATGATGACATCACGGCAATTGTCAAACGGCACTTCAAAGGCAGTCGCGTTCGGCATCAACAGTCTATTGAGACTATTCCAAGTGAGGTAAACGATCAGATCGTTGCTGAACTTAAGGCTCATAAGGCTCTTAACGTTAAAGTCGGATCTCTCATTGACTCAGGTGCATCCACTTGGATGACACCGGATGAGAACCTCTTTGAACGACTCCACTATCTCCCGCAGACAGTGATGGCAAGGTCTACCTTGCAGATGATAGAACCGTACCTGTCCGCGGGTATGGGGATATTGTCTACACGTTTGGTGATCATCAACGCGTCATCAAAAACGTTCTTTTTGTTCCTGACCTTGCAGAACCACGCTGCTCTGTCCTTGGGATGATTGAGGGATCCCAGGATCTTATCGTCTTCTCCACCGACGAGGTATACTTATATCTTAACAGAGAAGGCAGGAGTATCAATATCGGCCGCCGTGTTGGTGACCTTTATCACCTACTCTCATCATACTCCACGGCTCCGGCTCCAATGGATACAACGGTGGAAGCCCACCAAGCATCTTCAACCGTCATGGACGCTTCTCAGCCCATTCACCCTTCGTCTGACCAGGACTTCGATCTCGAAACCTGGATTGAGTGTTGCAACACTACAGACGCGGAAAGTCACAGTACTGGAGTCCCTTGGGGAACGCAGTCAGTACCGACGCAAGTGACGCTGAACTTATTGACTTTGATGTAAGTTTAGTCAAACCCATTATAGTAGCTCACACTAATCGTACTTCTACAGCTGGACTTCTAGAAAGAAGAACAGACGCGTTCATAAAGGAGATCGTTTTTACTGCACAAACGATTTGGACACGTTCATCCCCGAATTATCATTCGAACGATGACTCATGTAGATGCACAGTTAAATAAACTGCATTTTGACGCACAAACCTTTGATTTCATTAACTCCTCAATTATTGAAAACTGTTTAATCTGTGCTCAAAACAAAGCCGTCCAGGCGTCCAATATACGCGACGACGCATCCAGCACCACGGAAACGTTTCCGACTTTACACTGACACAGTACTCTACCGTGTCAAAGCATACAACGTGAATATTACTGGATACCTTTCGTTGACGAAAAACACGCGATTTAATAAATATCCGCTTTGTGAAGGATAAGTCGCAATCGTCTTCTGCTTACCACTTCGATGATCAGTCAATTAGAGAATGAATCAGGAGATCACGTCGCTGAACTCCGAACCGATTCTGGTGAAATCCTCACGAATACTCTTCGTGATTTCTGCTCTAACAAACTTCCACCTATATCTGTTGTTCCATCACCACCCTATTCGAAAGAATTTAACGGGTTAGCTGAACAATCAATTAGAAGTTTAACAATCATCGCCTCATGTATGCTTACACAGGCAAAGCTGCCTATGTCATTATACTCGTATGCACTAGAGTATTGTGCATTAACGAAGAACGTCCTTTGGCATTCAACCATTAAGGATATTCCATACCGACGATTTGTTTATCGTCAACTAGATTTATCAAAAATCCATGCCTTCGGCACTCTTGTTAGCATATATTTGTTTAAAGAACAGCGCCGCGAATTAAAAACAAATGCTAAAACAGAGTTAGGATTATTTCTGGGGTATGAAGGACAATCAATGAAAATTGTATCTGTCGATAATTACCGGACCCGACGCGTCCAGAATTATTATCACGTCTACTTTCATAAAGACGTGTTTCTTGGTTATCACCCTAGCCAGAAAACCCTCGAACAAGCATTGTTCACGTATCCTCTGAAATCTCTACATGCCCCAGACCTAGAACGAGAAAGAACACCATCTGGGGAATCACCCAATGAGGATACAATGCTAGACACTTCCATTCCACTGACGGAAGTAGATGATGACGACGAAACTGAATACATGATCACCTTTGATCCAGTTACGTTAATCATACCGTCAGCTAGCGAACACCAACCGTCACCTGAACCAAGTTCAGACAGCATCGCGGGACCTTCCTGTCAAAGTGTAGTTTGGTGTTTAGGTTAAGCAGGATCCGTTCACAATATGTCGCGTGGTCCCCTTGAATACAAGTGAAGTAAAGAGATAGCCGAGATGATTAGGGTGTCTATAGAAAACTTACGTGAAATGGTGTGAACATTTTCATCTAACCAAATCAATCAACATTTAAACATGACGACTTAAGTAAAGCAGATTATTAAAATGGTTGCGTATGAACAGGATTTAATAATCCTGCTCCACGGAGTTTACCACATCATCTGAATGGATCTACACTCCTTCATTCCTCTTAGGGGTTAGGGTTTCATTGAAGGAATCTTGTTGCCTTTTTTTGGTAATACCCTTCAGATCCTTTCTGTCAGAGTGGGAACGTTAGTGTAAGTGAGGAGAGGAATAAAATAGTAGTGAAAATCTTGGATTGAACAAGAAGATCACCTGGCCGTTTTTATAGGCAACAGTGTGCTGTTTGTGCTTAAACAGGAAGTCTCGTTGAAAGGGGAACTGTGCAAGTTCTTTCCTTCTAAGGTTATTTTATCTCCTTCGCTTTGAAGGGAATATCACCCTTTAAGTGACAAATTAATTTACGGTCAAAATAATGTTTGTGTAACCAGAAATTTCTGAAGAAGCACAGTTAAATAAACTGCATTTTGACGCACAAACCATTGATTTCATTAACTCCTCAATTATTGAAAACTGTTTAATCTGTGCTCAAAACAAGGCCGTCCAGCGTCCAATATACGCGACGACGCATCCAGCACCACGGAAACGTTTCCGACTTTACACTGACACAGTACCTCTACCGTGTCAAAGCATACAACGTGAATATTACTGGATACCTTTCGTTGACGAAAACACGCGATTTATAAATATCCGCTTTGTGAAGGATAAGTCGCAATCGTCTCTGCTTACCACTTCGATGATCAGTTAATTAGAGAATGAATCAGGAGATCACGTCGCTGAACTCCGAACAGATTCTGGTGAAATCCTCACGAATACTCTTCGTGATTTCTGCTCTAACAAACTTTCACCTATATCTGTTGTTCCATCACCACCCTATTCGAAAGAATTTAACGGGTTAGCTGAACAATCAATTAGAAGTTTAACAATCATCGCCTCATGTATGCTTACACAGGCAAAGCTGCCTATGTCATTATACTCGTATGCACTAGAGTATGGTGCATTAACGAAGAACGTCCTTTGGCATTCAACCATTAAGGATATTCCATACCGACGATTTGTTAATCGTCAACTAGATTTATCAAAAATCCATGCCTTCGGCACTCTTGTTAGCATATATTTGTTTAAGGAACAGCGCCGCGCATTAAAAACAAATGCTAAAACAGAGTTAGGATTATTTCTGGGGTATGAAGGACAATCAATGAAAATTGTATCTGTCGATAATTACCGGACCCGACGCGTCCAGAATTATTATCACGTCTACTTTCATAAAGACGTGTTTCTTGGTTATCACCCTAGCCAGAAAACCCTCGAACAAGCATTGTTCACGTATCCTCTGAAATCTCTACATGCCCCAGACCTAGAACGAGAAAGAACACCATCTGGGGAATCACCCAATGAGGATACAATGCTAGACACTTCCATTCCACTGACGGAAGTAGATGATGACGACGAAACTGAATACATGATCACCTTTGATCCAGTTACGTTAATCATACCGTCAGCTAGCGAACATCAACCGTCACCTGAACCAAGTTTAGACAGCATTGCGGGACCTTCCTTCAGTCCTCTTTCCGTTAATAACGAAGATGCAGACTCTCATCAGACAGAGGAGCATATGGATGATGAACTCAACGAAGGGATTGAACCCCCAGAGAGTCCAGAATCGTTATCTGATTCCGAAAGCGATGATGGAGTATACACGCGGACTCGATCTATGGCGCCTACGCCAGAATTGTCCAAAATACTCCAGATCACTTTTGAGAATGAAGAAGCACATAGAGTGCGTCAATCCTCCGCGGCACACATAGTCTTCCCGACTCCAGCTCCAAGCTCCGTTCCACCTGAACGGATTCCAATGTCAGCTATCAAACCTCTCCCACTTACCGTGGAAGAAGCTATGTCTCGGCCTGATGAAGCCAAATACTGGTATGCCGCAATGCTTCGAGAGTACAATGAACTCAAAGACAGAGGAACATGGGAAGAAGTGGTCTTACCTGACAACGCACATCTTATCGATGGTTGTTTGGTCTTTGATCACAAGTTCGACCAAGAAGGCTACTTGATCCGTTTCAAAGCCCGATGGGTCGCTCAGGGTTTTAGCCAAATTCCAAACGTGGAATAAACCAAAGTCTACTCCCCAGTAGCAAACTCAAAGACCTTCTGTTTCTTCTTAGCACTCGGGGTTTTGCTCAATCTGTTTATCTATCAGATAGATATCACAGGTGCATACCTCAACGGAACCTTACACGAGCTTAATTACTTAATTATGCCTCATGGTTTCGAGCGATTCACAGAAGACGGAACTCCTTATGTCTGCAAGCTTATTCAAGCTCTTTACGGTTTACACCAATCAGAAAGAGAGTGGTACAATACTCTTAAACAATGGTATTCAGAAAACGGTTTTCTATTAATCGTGCTGATGTCTGCCACTTCCTGAAGTATGTTGAGGAATTCGATTGTTTAGTCCATACTATTCAATATGCATCATTATACTCGCTGAACGCGAATCAGCTATCAAACAATTCATTGCACGCGCCAATGAAAAGTTTAAAGTTGGTTCCTCAGGCGCGGTGGATTGGATAACCAAAATCCAAGTCAATTGTAAAGATAACGGTACTTTTATTTGCCAACAGTTCTACACTCGGCATTTATTAGAATCATGCGGCTTATGGGAAACCGGTGTTACGGCTAAGCCAACCCCTATGGCTGTCAACTAGAAACATAATCCAGATGCTAAGCCACTCACACCAGATGGCCAAACACAGTATCGATCACTACTACAACGTATCGCGTATCTTGCACAGAAAACGCGACCTGATCTTGCGTTTGTAATAAGCAAACTCCACCAATATCAGGCCAAACCCAATGAATACAATTTCGCCGCGGTTATACGAGTTTTACGCTATCTCATTGGTACTTATGACATGTGTCTTTTCTACACAAAATGTGAGATTATTGGATAACCTCACCGAGAGGTATGAATGCGTCGCTTACATAGACGTCGTGCCATTATTCTTATTTTGTTGTTCCCGTTCCATTCTTTTCCCTCTCGGGGTTTTTTATAGTTTTTCCCCATAGATACAAGAGAGGTTTTCATAGAAGGAAGGGCGGTCGACGTGGTATGCCAACTTATGACATGCTACCACGTTGGTCGAGATGCCTGTTGTTGTTATTTGATTCCCCTTTATGTATTGTTTTATTATTTGTAGAAAGTTGAATAGATTTACGTGCACCTCTGTAGTCCTGGATTGATCCCACCCATACATCCAGGCATGGCTGCCCTTGGGCCATGCTTTCTTCATTCTTCTGTTATTCAATATTGTGTTATCTGGTTGTACCTGCGGGCGCTCGGGGATTACGCCGCTGGGGAGACTACACCTTGAACCAAGACACTTGAGTCTAAGAAGGCCTGAGCCCTGGATAGACGCCTCTGTGGCATGATTCATTCAAAGGTTTGGGTAGTATAACCACCTCTGTTCTTTTCTTGATTGCGATGACTGGCTATCTAGTTGCCTGTGAGTGGGAGAGCGGCATGAGCAGGGCCCTAGGTAAATGAGATGGAGATAGAACATGTTAAAACGGCTTATTGCGGCGAATATGAGGCCTGGTACACTCCTTGGAGCGGGATGGAATCCCTTCTTGTAGACCCCTTTCCCCTAGTCACTTTAGATCTAGTCTCTAGGCATTTCCCTTCCTTTTTTCCCTTTATTATTAACGATTAGAACGAAAACCACAGCAACTTAAATCCCCGCTGTCACTAAAGGCAGAATAGGGCTTGACTCTTGATCTAGGAGTACCTCCTAGACGCTAGTCTTGTCACCTGTTATGTGGTTCTCTACCTCTGTATGCCGGGGCTTAGCAGAGGGGGCCATAGAGAGAACTTCACAAAAAGCTCATACAAAGACAATCTCAAGATTGCAAAACGGCGAGCACGTAATCACAAGTCTCACTCAAGTCCCCATCTGTTATGCAGACGCAAGTCATGCCTGCGAATTGGACTTCAGATCACGTACCGGTTACGTTGTTTTATTCGGTGGAGCCGCCATCTCCGGCAATCCAAAAGCAAACAGTTGTGTGAGATTATTGGGTAACCTCACCGAGAGGCATTTCTGACCAACAGTACCAGAGTTCAATTCGCTTTTCGTCGATTTGCTGGTTAATGTAGCGGTGTTTAACGTTGATGTGTTTAACACGGTGGTGATGAAGCGGGTTTTTCGCGATGTCTATGGTAGAATCGTTATCTTGATAAATCACGGACACACCGGGATGTGTCAGACGAGATTCTGTCATCAAGTTTTGATACCAAATCATTTCGCGTGTAGCTTCGTTTAAAGCGATAAGTTCAGCTTCACTCGAGGATTGAGCTACAACTGTTTGCTTTTTGGATTGCCAGGAGATGGCGGCTCCACCGAATAAAACAACGTAACCGGTACGTGATCTGAAGTCATCTTCGCAGGCATGACTTGCGTCTGCATAACAGATGGGAACTTCAGTGAGACTTGTGATAACGTGTTCGCCGTTTTGCAATCGTGAGATTGTCTTTGTATGAGCTTTTGTGTAGAAAAGACCCATGTCATAAGTACCGATGAGATAGCGTAAAACTCGTATAACCGCAGCGAAGTCGTGTTCATTGGGTTTGGCCTGATATTGGCCGAGTTTGCTTATTACAAACGCAAGATCAGGTCGCGTTTTCTGTGCAAGATACGCGATACGTTGTAATAGTGATCGATACTGTGTTTGGCCATCTGGTGTGAGTGGCTTAGCATCTGGATTATGTTTCCAGTTGACAGCCATAGGGGTTGGCTTAGCCGTAACACCGGTTTCCCATAAGCCGCATGATTCTAATAAATGCCGAGTGTAGAACTGTTGGCAAATAAAAGTACCGTTATCTTTACGAATGACTTGGATTTTGGTTATCCAGTCCACCGCGCCGAGGAACCAACTTTAAACCTTTCATCGGCGCGTGCAATGAATTGTTTGATAGCTGATTCGCGTTCAGCGAGTATAATGATGTCATCGACATATTGAATAGTATGGACTAAACAATCGAATTCCTCAAAATACTTCAGGAAATGGCAGACATCAGCACGATTGATAGTAAAACCGTTTTCTGAATACCATTGTTTAAGAGTATTGTACCACTCTCTTCCTGATTGGTGTAAACCGTAAAGAGCTTGAATAAGCTTGCAGACATAAGGAGTTCCGTCTTCTGTGAATCGCTCGAAACCATGAGGCATAATTAAGTAATTAAGCTCGTGTAAGGTTCCGTTGAGGTATGCACCTGTGATATCTATCTGATAGATAAACAGATTGAGTAAAACCCCAAGTGCTAAGAAGAAACGGATAGTCTTTGAGTTTGCTACTGGGGAGTAGACTTCGGTGTATTCTACGTTCGGAATTTGGCTAAAACCCCGAGCGACCCATCGGGCTTTGAAACGGATCAAGTAGCCTTCTTGGTCGAACTTGTGATCAAAGACCCAACGACCATCGATAAGATGTGCGTTGTCGGGTAAGACCACTTCTTCCCATGTTCCTCTGTCTTTGAGCTCATTGTACTCTCGAAGCATTGCGGCATACCAGTATTTGGCTTCATCAGGCCGAGACATAGCTTCTTCCACGGTAAGTGGGAGAGGTTTGATAGCTGACATTGGAATCCGTTCAGGTGGAACGGAGCTTGGAGCTGGAGTCGGGAAGACTATGTGTGCCGCGGAGGATTGACGCACTCTATGTGCTTCTTCATTCTCAAAAGTGATCTGGAGTATTTTGGACCATTCTGGCGCAGGCGCCATAGATCGAGTCCGCGTGTATACTCCATCATCTTTCGGAATCAGATGACGGTTCTGGACTCTCTGGGGGTTCAATCCCTTCGTTGAGTTCATCATCCATATGCTCCTCTGTCTGATGAGAGTCTGCATCTTCGTTATTAACGGAAAGAGGACTGAAGGAAGGTCCCGCGATGCTGTCTGAACTTGGTTCAGGTGACGGTTGATGTTCGCTAGCTGACGGTATGATTAACGTAACTGGATCAAAGGTGATCGTGTATTCAGTTTCGTCGTCATCATCTACTTCCGTTAGTGGAATGGAAGTGTCTAGCATTGTATCCTCATCAGGTGATTCCCGAGATGGTGTTCTTTCTCT
Source organism: Chytridium lagenaria (assembly GCA_025449115.1). Classification (NCBI taxonomy): domain Eukaryota; kingdom Fungi; phylum Chytridiomycota; class Chytridiomycetes; order Chytridiales; family Chytridiaceae; genus Chytridium; species Chytridium lagenaria. The sequence continues at coordinate 40,517 of JAHLKC010000161.1, forward strand.
TTCTGCGTCTGGTGCATGTAGAGATTTCAGAGGATACGTGAACAATGCTTGTTCGAGGGTTTTCTGGCTAGGTTGATAACCAAGAAACACGTCTTTATGAAAGTAGACGTGATAATAATTCTGGACGCGTCGGGTCCGGTAATTATAGACAGTTACAATTTTCATTGATTGTCCTTCATACCCCAGAAATAATCCTAACTCTGTTTTAGCATTTGTTTTAACGCGCGGCGCTGTTCCTTAAACAAGTATATGCTAACAAGAGTGCCGAAGGCATGGATTTTTGATAAATCTGGTTGACGATTGAGAAATCGTCGGTATGGAATATCCTTAATGGTTGAATGCCATAGGACGTTCTTCGTTAATGCACCATACTCTAGTGCATACGAGTATAATGACATAGGCAGCTTTGCCTGTGTAAGCATACATGAGGCGATGATTTTCAAACTTCTAATTGATCGTTCAGCTAACCCGTTAAATTCTTTCGAATAGGGTGGTGATGGAACAACAGATATAGGTGGAAGTTTGTTAGAGCAGAAATCACGAAGAGTATTCGTGAGGATTTCACCAGAATCGGTTCGGAGTTCAGCGACGTGTTCTCCTGATTCATTCTCTAATTGACAGATCATCGAAATAGTGTGGGAGACGATTGCGACTTATCCTTCACAAAGCGGATGTTTATGAAGCGCGTGTATTCGTCAACGAAAGGTATCCAGTAATGTTCACGTTGTATGCTTTGACACGGTAGAGGTACTGTATCAGCGTGAAGTCGGAAAAGTTTCCGTGGTGCTGGATGCGTCGTCGCGTATATTGGACGCTGGACGGCTTTGTTTTGAGCGCAGATTAAACAGTTTTCAATAATTGAGGAGTTAATGAAATCAATGTTTGTGCGTCAAAATGCAGTTTATTTAACTGTGCATCTACATGAGTCATCGTTCGAATGATAATTCGGGGATGAACGTGTCCAAATCGTTTGTGCAGTAAAACGATCTCCTTTATGAACGCGTCTGTTCTTCTTTCTAGAAGTCCAGCTGTAGAAGTACGATTAGTGTGAGCGACTATAATCGGTTTGACTAAACTTACATCAAAGTCAATAAGTTCAGCGTCACTTGCGTCGGTACTGACTGCGTTCCCCAAAGGGACTCCAGTACTGTGACCTTCCGCGTCTGTAGTGTTGCAACACTCAATCCAGGTTTCGAGATCGAAGTCCTGGTCAGACGAAGGGTGAATGGGCTGAGAAGCGTCCATGACGGTTGAAGATGCTCGGTGGGCTTCAACCGTTGTATCCATCGGAGCCGGAGCCGTGGAGTATGATGAGAGTAGGTGATAAAGGTCACCAACACGGCGGCCGATATTGATACTCCTGCCTTCTCTGTTAAGATATAAGTATACCTCGTCGGCGGAGAAGACGATAAGATCCTGGGATCCCTCAATCATCCCAAGGACAGAGCAGAGTGGTTCTGCAAGGTCAGGAACAAAGAGAACGTTTTTGATGACGCGTTGATGATCACCAAACGTGTAGACAATATCCCCATACCCGCGGACAGGTACGGTTCTATCATCTGCAAGGTAGACCTTGCCTTCACTGTCTGCGGGAAGATAGTGGAGTCGTTCAAAGAGGTTCTCATCCGGTGTCATCCAAGTGGATGCACCTGAGTCAATGAGAGATCCGACTTTGACGTTAAGAGCCTTATGAGCCTTAAGTTCAGCAACGATCTGATCGTTTACCTCACTTGGAATGGTCTCAATAGACTGTTGATGCCGAACGCGATTGCCTTTGAAGTGCCGTTTGACGATTGCCGTGATGTCATCATTGCTGAGGGGAATCTCAACGTGATTGGCTTTTGTCTTGGCCTTGGTGGCTGTCGGTTTGGTTGTATTGTTGTCGTCCACCTCCATTGCGTCGGATCTTGTCTTTGCTTGCTTGGCGTCGGCGATGATCGACTTGAGAACAGGGCAGTCCTCAGCCTTATGCTCCTTCTTGCAGATTCCACAATGAGACTTTGACGTTGGCGTGTTATGCTGCTTCTTCTGCTTTGTCACCCGACCCTTGGAGTTCTGTTTAGAACCCTTTTGGGCGCGACACTCGCGATCATCATGAAAGCATTCACCGTGGATGGTGCAGTGCTTGATCTCCCGCAGCGATGACTTCGGCGTTTTCCTGTTCTTGCTCTCAACTTTAGCTTTACGAGCCCTGGCGTTAAGGACGTGGTTTTCAGACAAAGATGCATTGGCTTCAAGTTGCTTCAAAGCTGTTTGCACTTCGTCTTAAACTGGTCCACACCTTGGGTGTAGTAGTTAGCAGGCGCCGGAGCACCCTCAGCGAGAGCAGGAAGGAAGGATGCCGAGCCACCATCATTGACCTTGACGGCAAGGCAGTGAATTCAGGGACTGATGGAGTGTTATGAGTGAATTTGGCAACAAGAAGATCGAGCATTTGCCGTTTGTCGGTGTCTGTCGCGTAGATCCGCTCGTGAGCTTCAACTAAGTCAATGACTGACTCCAGTAAGTGATGATCTCCTGAAGGGAAGCTGATTCACGAAGTTGGAGTTGGGACCATCGCACGTTCCACTGCTGTCCAGCCTGACCGTCCAGATTTCCAACAGTATAGAGCTGACGAAGGGCAGTTACTTGCTCGGAAGCGTTCACCAATCCTTCAACACGTTTTCGATCACCGGATTGAAAACACTCATCAAGGATAGCCTTTGCAACCTCGTTGGACTGCAAAGCCTTCTCCCGACGCGTGAGTTCACGATCAAAGTGTGCACGCTCTTGTTGGTAGCTATTTAGACCGAGCGGTCCAGTTAGCCATGAGGAGTCGGAAATCCTCAAAATCAGCGGGATCAGCTGGAACAACAGGTGGATCGCCAGGAGCGGGAATGACGGGAGGAGCAACGGGAGGAGGAATAACAATACCAGCATCGTAAAGATGAGCAACACCTTTGGATTGCGCGTAAATACGCACTTTCCTCATGTGTTCATCAAACTCAACAACAGTGGTGCCCTTAAACCTCGGCGGACGAAGAATGGAAGAGCCAGTTGAAGAAAGGGAAGTGGTAGTAGACATGGTGATGTACCAAACTTAAGGTAGTTTTTGTGTCAGAGTGGGAACGTTAGTGTAAGTGAGGAGAGGAATAAAATAGTAGTGAAAATCTTGGATTGAACAAGAAGATCACCTGGCCGTTTTTATAGGCAACAGTGTGCTGTTTGTGCTTAAACAGGAAGTCTCGTTGAAAGGAGAACTGTGCAAGTTCTTTCCTTCTAAGGTCATTTTATCTCCTTCGCGTTGAAGGGAATATCACCCTTTAAGTGACAAATTAATTTACGGTCAAAATAATGTTTGTGTAACCAGAAATTTCTGATTTTTGCTAAGTTCTTTTAACTATGACTTTCATGCAGATAATATGATTTCCTCCCTTACATCAACATACCCTTGCAAAACTACAACCCTTAGTTCGGTGGATATCACCGAGGTTGATGATTATTTTGCAACGATAGTTAGTGTAAGTTGGGCCCAAATCATAATATGTGATGTAGTTAAGTAGCAGAGATGATTAGCGTGTCTTTAGAAAACTTACGCCAAATGGCGTGAAAATTTTCATCTAACCAAATCAATAAACATTTAAACATGACGACTTAAGTAAAGCAGTTTATTAAATTGGTTGCGTATGAACAGGATTTAACAACTTTTATTCCTTCGCCGTGTTCAGCCGTCTTGACGCGACTGTCCATCCTCCTGAAGTTCCTCATTCCTTCCTGGTCGAACGTCATGTGGTGAGTTGCTCCAGAGTCCAGTATCCAGCGTCTGTCCCTCCTTCCTGACGTCATCGCGTGAGCTTCCAACAAGGTGTCTTTGTTGACAATCGAAATGAACGCGATTGGGTTCGCGTTAACCGTGTTTGCCGAGCCTCTTCCACCCGACCTTTTTCCTTTCCACTTGCGCCAGCGGTTCCTACCACCACTGGGCTTCTCATCCTCAGAAGTCGTCCGAGTTTGACGCGTCCTTCTTCTTGCCCCAACAGTTCTTCGCGAAGTGTGCAGTCTTCCCACAGTTGAAACACTTGAGCTGTGTTTTGTCGCGTTGCTTTCCTTTTGACGCGTCCCTTCCTTTGTCTCCTGACACGTTCCTTACTTTGCCAAACCGACGCGTCTTCTTCGTAAAGAAAGCCTCTGCCTCCTCTGACGCGTCCTCCCTGTCCTTGATCTTCTCTTCGCAATCCAGGAGCCTAGCTACAAACCAAGTTGTAGTCCTTCACGACCTTCTCGTCCGTCTCAATGGATCGACGGCCACGTCGTAAGCCTCTGGGAGTTTCGTCAAGAGATGCGCGATGTGTTGCTCGTTGCTGATGATCTCTCCTGCTGCCTTAAGCTGGTTGACGATAGTTGACAGTTCTGCAACGAATACCCTGAGGGAAGTTCCCTCATTCATTCTGTGACGCGTCATCTTGCGCGTGAGGGCGTTTCTGTTAGGCTGGGACTTACGTTCAAATGACGCGACTAAACATTCCCAAGTCTCCTTGGCCGACAGCTCTTCTCCAATCAGGTGGAGTACCGAATCCGAGACGCGTGATTCGATCTTGCTCTTGGCTTTGTCGTTGGCCTCAATTTCTTCTGCGCGTAGCTTCTTCTCCTCCTTGGTGGGGACCGCGTTTGCGTACTCAGTGATTCCATTCGACGTGACAGACCACAAGTTCTTCTCCTTCAGGTACGAGGTCATGCGTCGTTTCCAAACATGGAAGTCTTGACCATCAAAGCGCGTAGGCTTGTAGCTGCTTGACTCGCGTTCGTCGCCAGAATCTTTAGCCATTGTACCAAAGGAAGTGCTACCACTGTTGAGTGAACTTCTTATTGTTTCTCGTTATAATCTTAACTTAGACTCTTTGCTCGTTATACTTTTAAGCAGAGTCTCGGGGAAAAACTTATTGTTCACTACTTTTATTCAACTAAAGTCCCTTTGCTTAAATACGCGTTTTCTTCCTGAAACGCTCCCTTAGCGGCCAACGCCGAATCTCGCGTCATAACTAATCAAAGACGCGTAAAACCAATTTAACCCCTTCAATCAAGCGGCACACGCACCGCACTTAAAATCAAGCCTTCAGCGGTCAACCAGCCGCTACCATAACAGGCAAGTGGGGAAGGGAAAATAAAACTTAAACAAAGGGAATAAAGAAATCTCCAATCACATCAATCAAACTCGTCAAAGTCAAAACTTAAACTTTGAACGCAAATCACCACAGAACCGACGGATGTGTACTAACAAGAATATAAAGAACCGGCAGAACGTAATTAAGATGAGAAACATCCAAAGGAAACAACAAGTGAATAACAAGAATAAAGGTAGGGACCGAAGCTGAAGTCCCTGACGCGTTGGGGACGCGTCCAACTAAGTCCAGCGCGAATCATCGTGAAGGTAAGTCATGACGCGTAGCCCAGAACGCTTAAATCCACAGGAGAGAGGATAAAGCACAGCTAATCTTTATGTAGCTCCTCCAGCAAAATCGAAAAACGCGAAAGAAACGCCTGAAGTCCCGGACTGTAAGTTTAGCGTTTAGTTTCTAATTTTAACCCCTTAATTAATTTAGTCGTAACAAAACAATCCTCCAAGGACGAACTGTTATCATTTGCCTTCGGGTTGGGGTTGAAGTTAACTTCAAATAATAGCAGGGAGGAGATTTGGAATGTAAGTGACTTTGAATATTATCTTTACTTAGAAAATTAACATTATTTAGGAACTGTTGCAGCTGTGGATGTCCCTTTATGATGGAAGACCCCCTGCAAGGATCTATGCCGATTAAATTGGTTTAAACAACCAACATGGTGACACGTAGTTGTTTAACTTTTCCAGATACATAGCTGATTTGTACTTGAAATATCCACCTATTGCAAGATTTTGCGGCATTTGTATAATAAATTCGTCTGTTCTATGTATGTTATTAAATGCGCTAAAAACAATAAAAAAGTGCGAATATATTACCGGCTTATATTGCCACGTGGATACATCTAAAATTTTGATATAACTTTCTATGTGTTTAATGCACACCCGCAAACTGGCGTCAGACGCTAGTGCAATACCTCAAATGAAAGCTCTTGCTGTGTTGAGGCTACAAGAATGTGATCTGGCTCTTATGCTCCTAACACTCGGTATCGGTGGATTATCGTAGTTTATATATAAAATATGGGATGTTCATCGCATAGATAATTGTAGCGACGCGTCAGCGTCTTGAAACCTTCACCAATGTGTTCCTGGATGCCAATGCTTTTCAAAAACACGCCATTACTCTACCCACTCTTGAAATGTTGCTGATGTATATTTGATTGGCGTTTGTTTTGGATGTAAACGGCAAAATTATATAAGGTTGAATAAAATGACAATTTTTGGTAGCAAGCTTTTTTTTTAAGATTTTTCACTCCCGCATACAACAGTAAATATGTAACATCGGTGGTAAGCGGTTGTATGCTGTGAAGTACATGTTTATACTGAGGTATGCGGGTCTGTTTTTTGTTTGCAGAATTATTTTATTTGCCATGACCTTGTCAAAATCCACGTTGAAAACGTGTTTGTCCGTGATTTTAACGAAGTACCATGTATTCTGCAAACTTGGAGACCTTGAGAGATAGGCCCTATACCAAATGGGAAAAATACATGCAAAAGAGGTTAGCCTTGAAGGGCCTAGTTTATACACGCGGGATTTTAGGTATTCCTTTATGGCTTGCCGTTTGCTGATGATCTTAAGATGCATACGTCGAAAAGGAGCTTTCGTGGACTGTACTTGACTCTGGTTCGACACATCCCGAAACACAAGTGCTCCTTTGCATGGGGCCACCTTTCAGGATGCTTCTAGTTTACAAGCAGCAATAACGGAATACACTTTGATGGATCCATATGGTGATGTTACAATTCAGGATGGCGAAGGAATGGACAGGGATATACCGGCAGATATCAACATATCTGGATCAGACCAAATTGGATACGGTCCAAATGAGTATGATAACCAATTCTAGTATGTCATCTAATGTATTGCACCATAGCACTGAAGAATACCGACGAAAAGTGTTGATTGATTACAAAGAAAGTATTCTAAATCAAAAAACCACTGCAGCGCCTCGTCCCAACAACGTATTCATTCTTCAAGACTATAGCGCCAATCCTAAAGTGAATCAGGTATGACGTCATGATCTAACAGCTACTGATATTTGGAAGAAAACTAAATTCGTTTCGCTTCAAATATATAATATGGGGATGGAATTGGAGCGAACCGAATGCAACTGCACTCGTAGAATATCGACTTGTATACATAAAGACGTTATCCCCTTTGTTAAGGATCACATTAAATATCCGCAAGGTGAGCTTAGTTTTTTTTCTCGGACGACACAGTTGTCCAAACAGCGGTATCAGACAAGTTGTACGCTTACCGCTAAATACGTACGTTTTATAGCGTTGTTACACGCATAAAGGCGCATTTGTTTGGTTGTTGCCATAACTGCACGCATACTGTTTTCAGCTTAGCGCACCTTTATTAGTGTATAGCTGATCGCATGCGTTTTTTTTTTTTTTATCTTCCACACAGATACAGACCCGTTTATAAGTCTTCACTTTGACAAGAGATTTAAGATATCGCGGTTCTTGATGAAAGAATTACTACTGGATCGCAGTGGCTTATACTTCGCATGTTCATCAACAAAAGCAACAAGGTGGCTTTGCACTGCGAAGGTATCCATTGCAGAAATGGGAAAGTCAACGTCAGCCCATGTTATCACGTTGATGTCCTACAAAAAGCTGATCCAACTACATTAAGCTTCAGTCAACAAGTCGTATCTCCTGAAAGGACGAAAAAAATGGTTCGGTGTCTTGGAAGCCAATACCCCCACCGCATTATTCACTTCTTGAACGTGAGGCTAGTTTTTGGCCTCCAAGAATCTTCAGGGCTGGAGAAGATGCGATTCTAACCCTGGCACTGTCTTCTACCTTGAAGGTGACTCTCAATGCGTCTGCGGATTAAAGATACAAAATTGCGATTCTGAAAAAAGATTTCGGTGGTGTATCCTATACACAGAACAGGGAGCCGTTCGCTGCTTTATTGAAACAGCAAAATGCTCTCGTTGCCCTCCAAGGTATAACAGATTTATTGGGCCTGACCTTGGAGATCGGGGAATATTCAATAAGAACAATTTCTGTCTTATAACGCACTTTTTCCTGGACAAGATAACGGAACTGATTACCTCAACAACATTCTCCTTTCACGCTTACTCAAAGCACTTACAGTCAAACTATAATGAGTTTGGTCGGGGAAGGTGCCTGTACAAGCCTCCTTCTAGTAAAGTCATATCTGCGGTAAGTCATCACTTGTCATAAATTTTTTTCCATTCCATTCCTGCAAGCTGGCCAGGTACTGCTTGACCATCTGGATCAATAATCCAAATGCCGCATACTAACGTTAACGGCGGTAATACACCACAAATAAACGTATTTTAACGTTTGCGGCCGTCTGTTTAAGTGTATAGCCGTTAACGGCCGTATGCGTTAATTTTGTACCTACTTCCGGGAATCCCTAACTTTTTTTTAGGCTTGGTTTTCCTTTCGTAAGATACAAGATTTAACCATGGGCATGGATATACAATGCCCATTCTGTAAGGAAACTGGCTACGATATGGTTGCTTGTGACGGTATCAGCATTGGTTATCAAGAAGACAAAAAGACAAGCAACCTCATCCCACCAACATTCATCAATTCATACAGCAGTGAGAACAACACTGTGAACTACATAGCGTCAAAACAAGTGAGAAATTCCTTTGCAGTGAATATTCTAATATGGCATAGTTTGTCCCTAGCAAAATGTTAGACAGGCAGGACGAGAGTTCTGCGATATATTCAAGCATGTGCATAACGGTGTTACGCGTCAAATGAAAGCAGCTGCAAAAGAGTTGGATTGCTTTTAAACGTTTACTGGGACAATGCACTGCGTTTCATGGCATTCATACTTAGAGATGAGACATGGACCCCAGCTGAAATAGCAGCGCTTAGAACTTTGCTTAAAGTAGTGAGTATATTTCATTGTGCCGTATTACTCTTTGACCTATCCTAACATCTATAAAGATATTCTGTGAACAGTCAGTTGTTACAATCATATTGCCTGTCGGTGATAAATGTCTTCAGGAATTAGAACGCTGGGAGCAGCTAGATGTGCAGGAGAAGTTGACTTTGATTGATGATCTTCGTCAAAACGTACCGTCAGTCGGCAACCTGTTATTTCAGGTCATTGTTGTTGGAAACAACACATATTTACCAGAAGAATTCATCAAACTTGCTCAATGGATAAGAAAGAGAAGGAATGTTGTTGAGAGACAACATAGCCGCCATCCTGTAGCGGATCCAAAGACAACCGAACATGGAGATTATGTGAACAAAAACTGGCAAAAAGTAAGTACAGAAGCCGTACAAAACCCCATGTAACCATACACAACCGTATACTGTTATTTACCTTTGTATACTTCCGTTTACCTTTGTGTGCGCCCGTCTCTGGACAGCGCGAGTAGTAATGTTGGCATCTCTGTTGATTAACGCTTTCAAAAGACAGGTTCCATTTACTTTTTACCTGAAATACGGCAACGTCCACGATATTTCAACCTTGGACCTGCAGACAATCTACCTACAGCAGCTAAAAAGGGGACAACGGAAGCTGACGTTTGTCCAAAATATTACGACAGGCAGAGGAAGGCTAAATCAATGACGGCCGGAGCAATGGTTTTTTTATGTCGTCATCGATTTATATTGGATTTCACCTTTTTCCTAAAGCTGAAAGCATCAATGATGTTTTCGCAACTCTATACACAAGGTACCATACAATTTTACAATTTAACTCTAAATTTTGCAGGTTTGAACAGTGCCCATCCATTTGTGTTGGTGATAATAACTGCCATGCTGCAGACTACTGCACTTTGCAGTACGAATTCTTCAAAGATTGTCGATTTGTTATAGACGATTTTCACTCAAATGCTCACAGGGGCTGTTCCGCTGCTTCTCACGCAAAACACTACAAAGAAAGCATATTAAAATTGGAGATCTTAATACGAGCTACACCGAATCGCCCAACCACAACATGGGAGTCTTGCGTCAAATGGTTTCATACATGACTGAAGGACATGCTATTATGACTATATTCACCTACATTTGTATGGCAAATAGGACGGTTTGGAAGGAACTGTCAGTGAAGGGTAGCGAATTGTTTTTAAAAAAGTTTGCATGTCGACGATGAAGAATATATATTGTCTTATTACAAAAGTTAGTTTACAATGACTACGTTGAAATGGAACCGTAAAATTCAAATGAGTGCAAAAGTAACTTTCAAACAACCATCTGATGCCGTAAACGGCCGTTACCAATTTCTTTTACATTAGACAAACCGCCGATCACGCCTGTTTACGGCTACGCGTCATTTTTTATGGCCGTTAGTTTTATGAAGGAATATATATTATATTAAAATCGCTGACTTTAGAAACAAATGGCATAACCCTCCAAACATAAGCTTCTATATGGTTGGAGTGATTAGGTAGCATCCTGAACCATTAAATGCATTCGAGCGCAAAAGTAAATTGATGCCGATAGCAGAAGGACAGTATACAGCCGTAGACAGCCAAATGTTGTTATGATAGGATTTCCGTCTATAACCGTCTACGGCCGTTTGCGGCCTTAGTTTCTGTCTAACGTTTGAAAACAGGATTTGCTTGCTGGACCGTGTTGACAGATGGCTGTCAGTCGAAAGATACAAGGTTCATATTTTGCTATGCTGCTGAAGATTGGCAGAGCTATGCTATGGCAAAGATTGGCGTGATTAGGTGGCAGCCTGAACCATTTAATGCATTTGAGCGCAGAGTAGTTTCATGCTGAAAACAGAACAAACAGAATACAGCCGCAAATGGCGGTGTACGATTAAATTTTTGTGCAACAAAAAAATTTTCTAATGCTTCCGGCTAATTACTGCCGTTTTTGTCAAAGCATTGATGAAACTACATTGGTAATGTATTTTGTAACCGTAAACGACAGTATGTTTACGATACTGTCATGAAAATCGACGAAGTTTTTTTAGTTGTCGTCGGTTTTGACCTTGTATTTATCCCCGCTATGAAAAGGTTTGATGAAGCAATGTTCATGTTGCTTTCGTTTGTTCTTTATTCATCACCTTTGACGACACTATCGACGCCATAATGACTTCTTCTTCACATCACAATGGCACCCATCCATCCGCATTCATTTCCTTGTTCAAAGCATCTTTCAGTGCATCAAATCTTTGCTCCCTACTCTCGCGGCCTTTGAGGGTTTGATCCCCTCGTCAGGCTAATTGTGACAGACTAACCTTCATATTTACATTTGTCGACAAATTTCAAACTCAAGCATCATCAGCTTCAATCTCCCCCCAAGCACATCGTTTCATATCCCTCCTTCATCCTCCATGCCATCCAATCCCCCAACGTCTCGACGACGCAAAGGCCGGGCTCTAGATGATGGGTTTCACTTGCGTTGGCGTGGGAGAAACTCGGAATACCGCATGGGAAGGAGCCCATCGAGGCGTCGGGGACCATCGGAAGACATCATTGATGGTCCCACTACTATGACTGCTGCTGCTGCGGCACGCGTTCGAGAAAGGGCAAGATTGGCAGCTTGGGAAAACCGTGATGGAGGAACGCGGCGGGTTGGAGAGGACTTGGAGATTGACGGACATATTCCGGATCCTGCTCGAGGCGAGGAAGCAATGCGCTATGACGAAGATCGTCAATGGATAGGTCATGAGGACCTTAGAAGAGATCTTGACTTTGAGTTCGGACAGGACCGTATTTTGGCCAGAGATGCCATCCCCCCTGACGTACTACGGGAAGGACGGCAGAGACGTTACGCTGATGGGAAAAGGGCCAAGCTGCAAGCCTTTGAGAATATTAGGATGCAAATGCTGGAGCACTTCTTGCCTCATTACCTCGATCCGGATGACGAGCTCTTGTATCCGGAAGGTTTGGATGGGTCAACATTCCAGTGTGGTTGTGGACATTCTAGGGTGTTTACAACTTACGTTGATTTATTGACGCGGCGCGGAAAGGAGAGAGTAAAGCTTAAAGCTTACTCCTCTCATCCTGCTACGCTGATTCTGATCATGCAAGGGTTTATGCCGTCAGATGTTAACAACGCAAGTGTCGCTTTTCAATTGTGCAAGATGCGGAGAGTCTCCAGGTATCGCGAACACGGTGGAATCTCATTTCAAGCTGGATACGAGGCAGAATTCTTCACACGGTTTGATTCTGTCTATCTGATAGAGAGTGAAAAACCGCCATTTTACAAGCAGTTTTTGGATGCAATGAGGGAGTTTACCATCCTCGAGCATCTTGTTTGGCACGGCCGCATCACGCCCACCCTTGTGGAGCGACATGGTGTTGGGAGAACGAAATGTCCTTGCCTCGGTGCAAAAGACAGCTCAGGTATACTCATTCAGGTACTTCTAATTATCTTTTATTGATCTGCTAACATGCAAAATTCAGATGTGTGATGGCTATTTCTCGGCACGGAAGCTAGATAAGGAACATGGAGGCGGGGGTAATTACGGTGAATCTGCCATAAGCGCAGAATACTTTAAGGTTTTCTTTTTTTCACGAATGTTTTTGTTAATAACCATCTACAATAAAGACTGCAAATGAAGATTATAGAAGAAATGCTGGGGCTTACGTTTCAAACGAGATACATGCTCATCTCAATTTATTGCCGGAAGCGATGAAAATAAATCAGGAGGCAAGACGGACATTGCCGCAATTTTCGGGACTTTCTGCCGACACGAAGTCACCAATGCAATATATGGTAAGTTGCTAGTCAAAGAATTTATTAGTAATGTGGCTCAAAGACATTGATGTTGGGAGAAGCTTACCTACGCTGTCGCTGCCTTGGAGGACATCAAGCGGGATTACCCTAATCGCAAGATCGCGATAAGCTATGATATATCATGTAAGCTCTGCATTCATCTTCGTAAGTTTGGACTTGAGCACCCTTACATTATGATGTTGCCGAAGTTGCATGCGTATTGTCATGATCATGGATGCCAATCTAAGTTTTCCCCTCACGTTTTAATGGGTTTGGGACATTTGACGGGGAAGGCTGCGAGAGGAAGTGGTGCTTACTTTCCAAAGTAATTGGACATACCCAGCACCAGACATATGGTAATCGGCGGCTTACCATTGCTCGGGCTATGGACTCGTCGGATCTCAGGAAAATAACGAGGTAGGTTTTAGGAGTTTTTCATTTTACCTAACAGCCTCAGTGCACCAAAAATGAAAAAAAAAACTATGATGCGGCACTGAAACGCCTCGGGGGGTTGGGAAGGCTAGGAGTTAAGGATACAATTATTCGTGAAGGAATGACATACTCGGAAGCCATTGAAAAGATTGTGTGCATAGGGCTAGTAAGCATAGGGCCTACATGGCTAGTAGGAAGACCACCAAGATTCGTCAACAGCTTCGGATGGCACTGGATATTGAAGCGGCTTCTATTCGGAGCATTGAACGGATTATCCAGAAACGACAAGGTTTGCCGTGCAAAAAGGAAATGTTAATTTTTCTTTTGGAGAACCCAAATATTTGCAGGCACCACCATGACAGCGAAGCTACGCGTCAAGCTCAAAAAACATCGCCTTAGCTTCTATAGGCTTCTGCAAAGCTACAATTCGGACTCCGAAGAACAGCATCAACAGGCATTGGATAACCTCCCACTCTCAGCTCGTGCGGCCGGCTTAGAAAGTATTGAGCGAGAGGACGCAGATGCTTGTTCAGATATTGGAGTTGATAGTGATGGCGAGCTTGAGGACGAACGTGACGGTGACAGTGATCATGTGGACACTCAGGATCAAGAAGGACCGGCACCGCTTCCATACAATCTGACGTCAAAGGAGATTTTTGAAGAGCTTGATATCCGCAAAGTTGATGATAATATTGCAGAATACTGGAGGAACCTTGAGGACCTTGTTTTGCATATGGCGGATTCAAAACATGCAAGAGATCATTTTAACGAATGCGAGGCTTTTTGGAATGAAGTCTTGGATCAGATTGACGTGACAGAATGGGGGGGGAAGTACTATGCTGATTGGGCAAGGATGTTGGTGGAATCTCGAAAACATCAGGAGGCCCAATTGAAGGAGGCTTGGGGTTTTATTCTTGAGGACTTCAAGCCGAAAGAGTATTTTGGATTCTCTCATGATCATTACAAGGAAGTTGAGGCTGGAATTACCAGCTTGTTGGGAGGACAGATGGATCACCATGTATTTTGAAAATGTTAATAAACCATATAAATTTGGATCTTTGATTTAGTTTGTTGACTAGTAATAACATTTATACCGCGAATTGAAAGTTTTAAATATTTCTGTATTAAAGTTTTGTCAGAGTGGGAACGTTGGTGTAAGTGAGGAGAGGAATAAAATAGTAGTGAAAATCTTGGATTGAACAAGAAGATCACCTGGCCGTTTTTATAGGCAACAGTGTGCTGTTTGTGCTTAAACAGGAAGTCTCGTTGAAAGGGGGAACTGTGCAAGTTTTTTCCTTCTAAGGTTATTTTTTCTCCTTCGCGTTGAAGGGAATATCACCCTTTAAGTGACAAATTAATTTACGGTCAAAATAATGTTTGTGTAACCAGAAATTTCTGATTTTTTGCTTAGTTCTTTTAACTATGACTTTCATGCAGATAATATGATTTCCTCACTTACACTAACATACCCTTGCAAAACTACAACCCTTAGTTCGGTGGATATCACCGAGGTTGATGATTATTTTGCAACGATAGTTAGTGTAAGTTGGGCCCAAATCATAATATGTGATGTAGTTAAGTAGCAGAGATGATTGGCGTGTCTTTAGAAAACTTACGCCAAATGGCGTGAAAATTTTTATCTAACCAAATCAATAAACATTAAAACATGACGACTTAAGTAAAGCAGTTTATTAAATTGGTTGCGTATGAACAGGATTTAACAAGTTTGAATGCTTAAAATTCAATATATTTCAACATCAATAAGGTTTTAAGGAGGGTTAGATATTTAAAATAGAAAATGTACTTTGAAGGAGGGAGAATTAAAATTAGCCTATGTTGAGAAAGATATTTGTTTTATATATACCGCAAATGTTGCCACCGTTATTCAACGTACTCGCTCAATCAAGCTTTAAATAAATATTATTCGTATATTCATCAAACTCTCGTAATTCAGAAATACTATTGCTACGTTATTCGTAGAGTTTCATTACAATATCGTGCCAATCGCGGAAAACAAAGATAAACGTTGGTGGTTAATTGCCAATTTCTACTGAACCGTTTACCAGAACTTGAAATAAATAATAGAAAAAAGTTCTAGTAACTATTTCAAACAAAATGATATATCGCCAAATGAATCGGAGAAGTTTTTTTCTTTTTGAGCAACGAGTGTGCAGTTCTACGATATCAACAACACAAAAGAAGGCACAAACATGACCGTCGTCTCAAACTTTACCAGGTCTTTTTAAAAAGATGTGAAATCATCAAAAGAAACCTTTCTGTAATTTTATTAGACGTGATCTCGCTGGCTTCATTGACTTTTACACGCTTTTGTGACAAAAATACAAACTATTTTACCAAATTACCGTTAAACTTCTATCGGGACCGCATTTTACACCCATTCAACTCCAAATAATTACCACGCATAGAAAATGAGCTAATGAATTTCACGAAGTTTACTTGGAGTGCCCTGGTTATCTGGTTATTTTTCTGGAACAGGGAAACAGCTGTTGCCAAAGCTACAAAAGTACGTGATTCTTGACCAGAAGATGCCAAGCATTTTTTCTTCTTTATCAATAGATTGAAGAATATATTAACTGATAGTATTATGCTTATTTTATAGTCGTTACAGATTCATGTTGGCGATGCTGGTAGAAGGCAGGCAAACAAGGAGCAATGGACACGCGTTTGCTCTTCAAGTCAACACTCAAGAAATTTTTTATTTATCTTTACATGAACATAAACGACCACACATGTCCGAACATCCTCATCGTCAGATGCCCACAGCTGCAGAGACCTTTATGAATCTCCACGAGCCATCCTCTAACGGCATGCTAAATGTAAACTCTATTTTTGTTAACCACTATCTTGCTCCAAGTCTACATGCTTACCATGTAGCAACCATATTAGACTCCATCCAGCACCCTAGGCTCCGCGTTTGCTTTTCCTACACCCCAATCAATGAATCAGCAATACATATACTCAGGTCCGGCCTCCACTGGGGCACCATCCCGTCCAGCTCCATTTCCTGCTCAGTGGAAGCCACCATTTGAGACTCCAGGAACATATCCAGCTCCAGCTCAAGCCATACATATGCTGTCCCAGAATTCACACACACCAAGCCGTCAATAACTCACAGCACGCTTTGGAGAGCCAGCCTTCCACTACCCAAGCTCATGAAAAGCAATCCAGCCTTCTATCGGAGTCCGCACCACAAGGATCTGCTGTATACCGTTTTTTAGTGCCTGGAATGCCATCTCGAGCGCCAAAAAGATAAGTTGGAGGACGAGGCGGCAAGATTATTCCGTTTATTTCAAAGTAGAACTCTTGTCCCAACCACCAAAGATTTCGACGATATTGCAAGGGAAGCAAACCGGCGAATGGAGCACGTACTTCAATTGTGTGGTAAGTACCGCACTCGCCTTTTTTTTTTTTTTTAACAAGACATTTTAGAAAATGCCAACATACCTTTTGTAGGGATGGCCTGGTTTCATGAGCGTCAGAGTTTGGGAAGGCCTATTAAGCTGTATACCGCTAGTAAGTTTCTACAAAATCTTAAATTAGTAACTTCATTTTTGAAACAGCAAAATTAGGAGAAAGCGCGTTTAAAGATATTGACGGGCCCTATGGACGATGCAAAGCTTCTTGGAGCCTGGTTAGAAAGCAGCACGATGACAACGTAAGAAGTACGCACATCAAGGAAACGGCAAAGACCAATCACGAATTCAGCGCGGATTGGCGACGGAAACATCTTGCGAAGCGACTTCTTCGCACTATCAACATTGCGGCCCACCCATATGTCTACAAAGAAGTTCGATGGCAAGAGCTCAAGAAATCTAAAGGCGTCGTTATCATGAAAATCCGGACTTACCTCAGCAAGATGCTAAAAGGGTTGAAGATGCATTCTTTAGGCATAGCCAGAACTCCACCAACTTGTCAATTATCGAGGACAACTTTCATCATATCAAGTTCGCGAAGTCTGATTACGGAATGCATCTGTCAAGTGCGATGGTTAACAATTTAGACGAAGTGGCGGATGGGGTGGAAGATTCAAGAGTTTCGGACAATCTCGAAATCGAGGACGCTGACGAAGAAGACGAGAATGACGAGAGAGATGAGGATGATGAGACCGATGAGAATGAGGAGAGAGATGAGAGAGATGAGAGAGATGAGGATGAGGATGAGGAGACAGATGATGGGGAACGTCCATAGAAACGCAGTGGAGAAATAGACGAACTCGTTTTTTAAGATGGATCTGTTGATGATGCTCAGGAAGAATTTGGCATAACGATGCTGGATGACAGAGACACTTTGCGGTCTTTTGGCGATGCCGGGATTCAACTTTTTGTTGGCCAAAACGGTGGGGCGTTAATGAGCTAAATCGATAGGCATGAGGAAGGGTATGGAAGAGGCAATATGATAGTATAGTGACTGAATTGAGGGTGAAGTGCTTAAAAATAAAGATCCTTTACCTCTTACAACCTCCAGTCCATCCCGCCCAGTCCAGACAGTTGGCCTTCGTTGAGACTCAAGAGCAAATACAAGGAGAAGGATTTATACGCACTGTTAATGGCTTTAAGGGGGATCAAATCCTCAAAGGCCGCGAGAGTAGGGAACAAGGGAATGGATGCGGATGGATTGGTGCGCCGGGATGCCAATGTGTTGTGAGGAAGAAGCCATGATGGCGTCGATAGTGTTGTCAAAGTGATGAATAAAGAACAAATGAAAGCAACATGAACATTTCTTCATCAAACCTTTTCATAGCAAGTCTAGTCCAGTCCCGTCGAGTCCATCTAACTAGAGGTAACTAGGTGGGTGAAGGGGATGAAGAGGATGAGTGGAGGGACATATGGTGCGGAGAGGAGGATTGGTGAGTGGTTGGGTTGGTGGAGGATTGCTGGGAGGATGGATGGGCGGGAGGACATCTGACGATGCCTGATGAGGCGTCATGAAGGCCGTCATGAAGGCGTCGGTGGAGCCGCCGGAGGTCATCCAGAAGCGTTAGCCGAGGGGTCGAATTTTCAAAATCAGCTGGGACAGTACTTTACCTTTTTTTGCTCTAATAAGTTCAAAATCCTGGCCAGATCAGACCAGACGGATATTTCCTCTCACAACGATTTCTTTTGTAATTATTTTGCCTTACGACAGCGTTTCACAAACGCTGCACTGGGTGAAAAAAATGGGACTTGAGAATTTAAGCCAAAGTTAAATTGTACTTACAGTGCGTGACACTAAGAATCATCAAATTTCAAAAAATATTGGAGGCCCCAAAACTCACGAAATTATTAAGAGACTTGCCCTAGGTCTCCAATACCAAAAGATGCACTATGGAAAAACGAAGATATTCGAAAAGCGCCAATTTTTTGGCCCTCAGGTTACACAAGAAGCAAAAATGCCTGATGGGGGGTATCATTCGACGCAGCGAGAGCTCAGCAACATTTCTCCCAGTGTGTGCGACAGATCTTCTGTATGATAAATTAGAATATTTCCTGACATTTCTTGTGGCGGATAATACCAATTGTCTAAAAAAAAGATTTCGGTAACGCAAATGGAAATCTGCTCCATCAGTAGCCGTCGAACTCAAGTGCAGTTGTAATGGTTTCGGCACTTTCGGCGGGTGTTGATGGCGGATTGTTGAATCTCTGTTGTATCGTTATAACAATTCAATAAACTCTTACTTTGCGATTCATGATGTTCATCCGTCGAACATGTTCATCCGACTGAACCAGAGAGACGACCTTTACGTCGCACGTTATAGATCTATATTCACGTTTGACTCGTATTTAACATGATCACATATCAGCTTTAACGCTGTAGCAAAACTCAACTTGTTATTGCGGTACGCCAAATGACTAAGAGTTGCAGTTTTGCTACGTTGCGGAATGCCGATAGATCAAGTTAACTCGACGACGAGAATGTATACTATAGATCTCAGCTCCGAGCACGCGTGATTATGTTCCGCACATAAGGTCTTTACACTTTATCATCTTATCGTCATTACACCCCAGGGTCCCGCACCCTTGGGTCAGCGCGTCAGGGTCCCGCTCCCCAGGGTCCCGCTCCCCAGGGTCCTGCACCCTGGGGTCCTGCACCCTGGGGACGTCGCTCCAAGCACCCTGAATCACCTCCCCAGGGTCCTGAACCCTGGGGCGTCTCTCCGGTGTCTACCGCACCCTGGGATAGACCCTGCGGCAGACCCCCGGGCTCTTACACATGTTTATCATGTGTAAGGACATATGTCAGCATATGTCACAGCCACCGTGAGAAGCAAGAGAAGCTGAGAAGCGCCACCAAAAGGCGTTATATGGAAACATCCCATCAATTCTCAGCATCTGAGTGAGAAGTGCACTTTAAGTTCCCAGAGGACTTTTATTGAAAATGACTAAAAAGGGATCACTTTCCCCCTCCAAGTGGAAGTATCAGTTCAATCCTGTACTCTCTGCAATATCTATCGCGCATTCTCTCTAAACGTTAACACAAAACTGCTACATACTGTTATTATGGCTGACACTACCTCCTCCACCTCTCTGCGGCCCTCCAAGTTCATTGGCACCACTGTGGTTGAATTCGACGAGCAAGTTCGGAAGGTCAAGATCTACGCTCAGGCTCGAGGTGTTGAGCATCTCTACGACGCTGGCACTGTGGTTCCGGCCATTCCTCTCGCTCCTGTGACCCAAGATCCTGGCCCTCCTCCGGCACTCGTGAATGCTCTCGCTCCTGGTGCTGCTCCCGACGAGGTCGCCATCTACACCGCTCAGACGGAACGCTTCAAGGTGGAGCTTAACTCATGGAATGCACGGTACACGGTGTTCAACCATGAACGCAACCGGTACCAGGCTGATCTCCTCCGTCGAGAGAAGCACATCAAGCAGAACGAGATTGCTAAATCCATCCTTGATGAGTGTTTTCCCGATTCCGATCGAAAAAGAGTTGAACACTTGACTAACGCTTCCGAGCAGGTCGCTGCGCTCCGTGCGCTTTACACTGTTGGTAATCTTGACGGTCAGGCCGGCCAGCAGTGGAACATCAAGTGGGGTCACCTCAGGGTTGGTCCCACTGCTACTATGACCGATATTATCCGCTATATTGATCAGATCCTTGACCTTGTTGATGCTCATCAGAGGATCTATCCTAACGATTCCGATCGCAGGCAGATTCTTGATCTCTTGGTCGCCAAGTTTACTCATAACTGTCCGGCAGTCCCTGAGTTTACTGGTATTTCCGTTGCCGTCAACGATGGAGGTTCGTCGTCGTTCCTTCCCACTGTCGCTCCTGGCGACAATCCTCCCGAGGACTTCTATGCTCAAGGTGTGAATCGGTTCCGTACCAAGATTCAGACCGCGCTCAAGCAACTCCGCGCCAACGCATCGCTCTCTGAGAACCATGTGTTGCATGCTAGAGCAGCAAAGGCGAAATCTTCTAAGGCTGACGCCAACAAGAAGAAATCGTCGACTCCAAAGGTCTCAAAGCACTGCAAGATCCACGGCGACTGTATGCACGACGACTCTGAATGCCGCGCCCAGAAGCAGTCCAAGACAGCTGAGGGTGGCGTCAAGAAGAGGAAGACTCATAAGACGCCAACGGCAAGCACCAAGTGCACGGTGTGCCAGAAAGGTCATAAGGCATCTGACTGCCCGACTTTGAAGGCCATACTTGATGAGCAGGCTAAGGCTTACCGAGCCTCCGGCAAAGCATCTGCGGCCTCCGAAGCCATGGATGTCGATAGTGAAGCTGACACTAAGGAGGTTCCGACTTCTTCAAAACAGAAAGCCTCCGGGAAAGCTAATCGCGTGGAGATCCCGCTGACTCAGAATGAGATTTCCTCTATCGTGAGAAAGCATCTTCGTGCAAATGCTGCTATAGTTCCTCGTCAGACTGTTCCGACAGTTACTTGTGAACTTAACGAGACGATTGTTGAACGCTTCCGAGCTCATTCAGCAGTTCACATCAAACTCGGTGGTCTTGTTGATTCTGGAGCTTCTGCCTGGATGTCTCCTATTGCCGATCTGTTCGACAATCTTATCCTCCTAGCTCCAGGTGAGGAAGGCACTGTCCACCTCGCTGATGACCGTTCTGTACCGGTCAAAGGATATGGAGATGTTATGTACAAGTTCGGCGATCATTTCCGTTTGATCAAACATGTTCTGTACGTCCCTGATCTTACTGAGCCTCTGTGTTCGGTATTGGGCATGATTGAGGGCACACAAGACTTAGTCGTCTTTTCGGCTGATGAGGTATATCTCTATATCCATCAAGAAGGTCGAACAATCACTATTGGCCGTCGTGTCGGTGACCTTTATCACCTCCTTACTACAGTAGACACAGCACCAAAGCTAATGGAGATTACGGATGGTGATAATGAGGCTAATCACGTTACATCCGCATTATTGGTTCCGACTGATGAAGCAACCCTCCTCGGCGACGAGTGGGATACCTGGTTACGCACCGCTCTTGGAGATGAACCTCTGGTTGAAGGATCCGCTCCTGCAGACAACCACGACATGGTTTTGGACTCACTTTCCGAAGTAAGTTCATCAAACTCGATTAGTAACGCCCAATCTAATCGTCTTTCTACAGCTGCATTTCTAGGCAAAAATGCAGACATGACCATAAAGGAAATCGTTATGCTGCATAAGCGATTTGGTCATGTTCATCCACGGATTCTTATCCAAACGATGACTCATGTAGATTGCATCACAGTAAATAAAAAGTTATTATCAGACCCGTCTGTTATTTCTTTATTGAATGAGTCTATCCTTGAGAACTGTCTTATCTGTGCCCAAAATAAGATAGTCCAACGGCCCATAGTTCTTCATCCCAATCGGTCCGCCGAAAACTCTATAGAATCCATACCGATACTGTACCTTTACCTTGCCAAAATGAAAAAGGGTTGAAGTACTGGTTACCATTCGTCGACGAAGGTACCCGATGGATTACCATACGCTTTGTTCGCGACAAAGGACAATCTGCTAGCATGACCATTTCGACCATAATGCAGTTGGAAAATGAAACCGGACTCCGCGTCGCGGAATTCAGATCTGACACAGGCGAAATTGCTACGTCTACAGACTTCCAGAAGTTCTGCACGGAAAAACTTCCGCCGATCACAATCTCACCATCACCACCTTACACTAAGGAGCTCAATGGTTTGGTTGAACGGACTATCAGAAGCCTCAAAGTGATGGCATCCTGTATGCTTACTCAGTCCAAGCTTCCTGATATTTTCTACTCTCATGCACTCCTGTATAGCGCCCTTGTTAAGAACACGCTTTGGCACCCTTTTCTGAAAGGAACACCATATCAGTCGTTTACTGACAAGAAACCCGATTTGACACGTATCAGATCGTTTGGTTGCCTGATCAGCATACACTTGCATCCAGATCAGCGGCGTGCGCTACATACCCGCGACAAATCCGAACTCGGGTTATTTTTGGGATATGAAGGACAGTCGCTTAAAGTAGTGAAAGCTTACAATTACCGAACGGGTACGATACGTCCCTACTATCATGTATACTTTCACGATGGTGTATTCCCCGGAAACAGCCCATCGAAATCAGTCCTTGATGATCTACTATCAACTTATCCTGTTTCGACATTTTCCTTTGACGAAATACCAATTGAAACAGAAGAGGAAGTCATTCCTGAGGATATTACTTCGGAAGTACTTATCCCAAATGATGATAGTGACTCCGAAGAAGAGGACCCGATTCCTTTCGTCACTTTCCCTATAAACTTTGACGATGAAATCACGCTTGTAGTACCTCCCGTTGTACTTGTTGCACCTCCTGAGGATGCACCACTATCAAGACGAACCAGATCACGTGCACCTGCTCCCGAATGGTCTCGTACTCCTGGCGTTACCTTCCGAGGTGATCCAGGCGACCGAGCTGCACGCAGTAAAGTCATCAAACCAAAGATTGTTTTCCCTGAACCAGCTCCGAGTTCAACTCCTCCTCAGAAAATCCCTATGTCACAAGTTCTTCCTTTACCTTCATCCGTTGAAGAAGCTATGTCACGGCCAGATGAAGCACCATTTTGGTACGCGGCAATGTTGAAGGAATACAACGAACTTAAGCGACGTGGGACGTGGGATGAAGTACCTTTTCCGAAAGGTGCTCATCTAATTGATGGAAGATGGGTTTTCGATCATAAGTTCGATCAAGACGGTAACCTTATCCGTTATAAGGCCCGTTGGGTTGCTCGAGGTTTCAGTCAAATTCCAGGCAAAGAATATACCGAAGTGTTTTCGCCTGTCGCAAACGCTAATACTATTCGGTTTTTCACTTGCTGGAGTGCGATTCTATGCCTTCTTATCTATCAGATAGATATTACTGGCGCATACCTCTTTGGAACTCTCCACGATCTGAATTATTTGGTGATGCCACATGGTTTTGAAAAGTTCGCAGCTGACGGTGCTATGATTGTCTGTCGATTGAATCAGGCCATCTATGGTTTACATCAATCCGGACGAGAATGGTACATAACACTGTGTCTTTGGCTTGTAAAAGATGAAGGTTTTACGCGCAATAGAGCTGATGTCTGTCATTTCGTCAAATATGACAAAGAGTCTAATACTCTTATCCACGTAATCATTTATGTGGATGATATCATTATCATTACTGTTAATGTAAGCTTTATTCACGCCTTCATTGATCGAGTGGACAAGCGATTCAAAGTTGGAACCAAAGGGCCTATTGACTGGATGACCAAAATCCAAGTTATTCACACCGTTGAAGGAACGTTTATTTGCCAACGATTCTATATCAAGCATTTATTAGAGTCCTGTGGATTATGGGATACGGGTATCACCTCGAAACCCACTCCTATGACCATCAACTGGTGTCACGATGATTCAGCAGCTGAGTTATCGCAAAACGAACGCGATCAATTCCGTTCAATCCTGCAAAAGATTTCCTATCTCGCGCAGAAGACCAGACCTGATCTGGCATTTACCGTCAGTAAACTAGGGCAATATCAAGCTAACCCAAATGCTGGGGACTTTGTTGCACTAGTTCGAGTTTTACGTTATTTACTTGACACGCATGACTACGGTATACTATACTCAAAATCGGCGTTGTCTTCTATGACACAACTCACTGAAGGTAGAACCGCCATCTTGGACATAGAAGAAGCACCTCTTTGTTATGCAGACGCCAGTCACGCATGTGAAGATGACTTTAAGTCACGTACCGGTTACGTGGTGTTATTCGGTGGCGGCGCCATTTCATGGCAGTCCAAGAAGCAAACGGTTGTTGCGCAATCATCTTCTGAAGCGGAGCTCATTGCACTCAGTGAAGCTACCCGCGAGATGATATGGTATCAAAGTCTCATGGATGAAGCCTTAATCCAACATCCTGGTGTATCCCGTATATATCAAGATAACGACTCAACCATTGCTATAGCGAAAAATCCGATGCATCATCAACGTGTCAAACACATGAACGTGAAACACAGATTTGTCAACGACAAGATTGATGAACGCCGCATCGAACTCGCCTATTGCTGGTCAGAAGACATGGTCGCTGACGTCTTAACGAAGTCTTTACCTACTGAAGCACATCAACGGCATGTCCGCAGCCTTGGTATGCGACGATTCAGAGACTTGACCACACTGCCATCAGAAAAGCAATAGTTCCTTGAATTGCGGGGGTGTGTTGAATCTCTGTTGTATCGTTATAACAATTCAATAAACTCTTACTTTGCGATTCATGATGTTCATCCGTCGAACATGTTCATCCGACTGAACCAGAGAGACGACCTTTACGTCGCACGTTATAGATCTATATTCACGTTTGACTCGTATTTAACATGATCACATATCAGCTTTAACGCTGTAGCAAAACTCAACTTGTTATTGCGGTACGCCAAATGACTAAGAGTTGCAGTTTTGCTACGTTGCGGAATGCCGATAGATCAAGTTAACTCGACGACGAGAATGTATACTATAGATCTCAGCTCCGAGCACGCGTGATTATGTTCCGCACATAAGGTCTTTACACTTTATCATCTTATCGTCATTACACCCCAGGGTCCCGCACCCTTGGGTCAGCGCGTCAGGGTCCCGCTCCCCAGGGTCCCGCTCCCCAGGGTCCTGCACCCTGGGGTCCTGCACCCTGGGGACGTCGCTCCAAGCACCCTGAATCACCTCCCCAGGGTCCTGAACCCTGGGGCGTCTCTCCGGTGTCTACCGCACCCTGGGATAGACCCTGCGGCAGACCCCCGGGCTCTTACACATGTTTATCATGTGTAAGGACATATGTCAGCATATGTCACAGCCACCGTGAGAAGCAAGAGAAGCTGAGAAGCGCCACCAAAAGGCGTTATATGGAAACATCCCATCAATTCTCAGCATCTGAGTGAGAAGTGCACTTTAAGTTCCCAGAGGACTTTTATTGAAAATGACTATAAAAGGGATCACTTTCCCCCTCCAAGTGGAAGTATCAGTTCAATCCTGTACTCTCTGCAATATCTATCGCGCATTCTCTCTAAACGTTAACACGATTGAAGAAGAGAGTAGGATCAGTAAGGTTCAAAACCCTTTCAGGATCCTTTGATAGCCATTAGGCGAGCAAGTATCAGCGAGTGAGTTGCTATCTAATGAATCTACTGTTCGTTCTGTAACATATAGTACTCAAGGGCATGTGTTGCGAAGTGGAGCCCGTTGGAGCACTCAATAGTATAGACAGTACATCGATACCTCTGGCAGTGTAAGCTATGTTAACCAGAGTGACCAATATTGCTAGTGAAGCACATCTAGTCCCGCTGAATTCTTTACAATTTTATTGTTTACGTTCGAGATGAACTTTTATGTTTGGGGTAAATAAAAGCTAATCATTGCAAAGCCAAACGATTCCTGCTTTCCTTTCTTCCTCCTTTTTCTTCCAAATCCTTGTTTGGGCAATTCTGTTTGTTGTGACCAATACCATTGCACACCTTGCATCGATACACGCGCTTAGTACCAGGTATGCTTGACGTAATGACCTTCTGACGCCGTTTGAAAGTGCAACTTGCTTTGTGTCCACACCTGCCACCTCTGCCGCCACCCTCGCTGCTGCAGCATAGTCAATTTCTCGCATAGCCTCCGTCGCGTTTTCCATCTCCACCTTGTTGGAAATAACCACATCTTTCCTCGTCTTCCTCTTCTTTTGCATTATTGTACCATCTTCTGCGGTTGCCTTACCTACCTCCTCTGTCGGAATCTTTCGGTGAGATCATACTTTTTTACGGTGGCTTCAAGCATTTTTCCTGTCAATCCCATCTTGTAGCCGTCCATCCAGCGGTGTACGTGTCGAAAGCATCTTAATAAAATGAGAATGATATATTCGATAAAAACCAACCTTCTAAAAAAGTGTATCGGATCTCAGCAAGCTTCTCCTGAATCAGGTTGATGAATCCAGCTGGATCAAGATCGACGAATCGCCTGTTGCGCAGAAGCCTCTTCAATTCAGCCCACGTAAACTCAATTGGATTTAGCTCGCAGTGATACTTTGGAAGTACCGTCAGCATCTGCCTTGCTCCTTTGCAATCTCCTCAATAGAAGTGAGCTGCAACCTTTTAAAATCAGGCTCCAACTCAAGAATACGATAGCCGCAACAGTCCTTAGCGTAAAGTGCCTCTGAAAGTCGAATATTCGCGGGCAAGCTACAATCTGTTGATGTAAAATTAAGAGCAATTAAAACACTAGATTATATGTAAAATTGAATACGAAACACTGACGTTCACATTTATGCCTCATCCATCCTTTAATAGTCCTCTTTCTCGTAAGATCATTTGACAACCTTTTGGCTGTCCTTTAAGTTCCCCCTCCGTGAAAACCAAGCTCTGCTGAACTTTCTGCTGAACACTCTCCGGCAAGCCACGCTGGCTGGCGTGAACGAACTCTGTAGGCCGCATCACAGGTTTCTGGCCACCAGATCTCCAGCCCACCCGTGACACAATTAACGCGTCACCCGGAAAGCAGAGTGGTTGGTGCTGTTATCGTAAATAAAGTTGCCAATACAGCCAGGGTAGACCTTCTTAAAGACGGAAATGCATGCTCCAGCTGAGCACAGACTTCCTCCCCCTTGAAATATCCGTCTTGATTGTTCCCAATGACTAACATCACTCTAGCAGATTCAATAGCACATCTTCTTTGGAGTGCTTTAGTAATCCACCATCTTCGCAAATAAAATCCGATACCATGACGCCAAACCTGGCGTCTTCGGTTCCAATATTGAATCACCCTTTTTGCCCCAAAAAAACTTCCCGCTGTCATTAAAATAACACACCGTTTCATCTTGATAGACATCAATAATCCTTGGCCCTACTAGAGGTGCTTGAAACTGATCAAGGAGATCGGAAGGCAGAGAGGATGAAAATACAGCCTTTTGTGGCTGCAAGTCATCCATTGCTTTAAAAAAACTTCGCGCGCAACCACAACATCTGGCCTTTCGTGACCATCAATAAAGATCCCCTTCTTCTTCATCATCTTCATGTAGCCGAGGCTTTTCAATTTGCGCCGTACGGTTTGCTGTGTCACATTTCGTTGTCTGTTAAGAGTTTGCATTCCCTCAAATACGTCTGAACCCAATTTGTAGCATCTTCAATTGTATATTTATAGCGTGTCTCAAGCCACTTGTCCAACGACTTTGAAACTTCCGGAATGTTCAAAATTGACATCCGACTCCCATGCTTGCCTCGATTTTCAGGAAGAGGCTGTCGGTGTGCCAGATAATGCATGACCATTTGCAGATACGTCGAACACTCCAGGGCCCTGCGTCAGGTATGTAAACTTGCGCCACAATTCTAGTCAGGCAAATAGAATGATAATTAGAACGTGAACGAAAGGTAGTTGAATCTAAATTATAGTACCTGTATACCTCTTGCCGAGGCAGATTAAGGTCACTCAAAATAAGTTCCAAGGCTGTTTTAACTGTGTATATGACCCAAATCTTCCGCCCGCTAACTTTTTCCTTCTCTCAATATCCAGCAATGTTTGCTTGAGAGCATCCTCAAGTGGACGATTTCCATCAGGCAAAGATTTAAGCAATGCAGTCATATCTTGATTATCCATCAGCGGTGCTTTTCTGCAGGTTTTGAAGATGACTGGCCACCACCGTCCAAATTAATTTCGTTGTGAAGGCATCTTTGTTGTAAAAGGTGCAATTTCAAAATCTTTCGTAGTGCCGCGGAAATTGCCGAGACGTGCTTGCATGAGATGGTAGATAATTTGCGTTTGAGAATTTCGAAGATCCACCGCACCTGACAGTATTACAGGAGTAAGTTCCATCGAAGCCCGTGTGCAAAAAGTAAGCCACTTTCCAACGCAAAGGCTCCACAGCTGTTGAAATCCTCTGCCGAGGCATGATGACTACTTGGCTCCGTAAATTTGTACATGGCTGCTGTCCTGAAGCACACCCACGCTTGTATATGTTCAAAACAATGTTGTTGGTAGAAATTGGTGACCAGATGGTCACTTGAAAGTGAATTCCAGATCTCAACCTCCCATCGCTTTTTTGCTTCGTTAGAACACCGGAAACAATTATCCAATGGCTCTGACGATTGATGGGTGTAAGAAACTTTTTAAATCCTGAAGTGCATGTGTTTGGTTGACTTTCTAATCCTTAAGAAGGTAAAAATAATAGTCAGCTAGCATGTTTAATAAAGAATGACTCACCAACAGGCACAGGCGCGGAAATACTCAAAGAATTAATAAAGGCAATTTTATTCTTCAAGCAAATATACTCTAGTGGGGCATTTATGGCGAAATCGTTATACCAGCTATCTTTTTCTTTCATGGAGTCAATGGCTCTAGTACCCTCATCCGTTAAATGTCGTAGATGGTGGTTTTGCACGAGACCAGGTATAGGCCTCGCTTTCGAAGTTCAACAATGTGGTGTCGATAAAATTAACCTCGTGAAGGCTTTCCTCTGAGCTTGGGTTTTCTGAAAGAATGCGCGAATCCATTATTTTAACTAGTCCACCATTACTTTTGCTTCCTTGTGCACCGCCGTAACACCTTCCTTCAGGATGGCACCCATTGAATCATGAGGCCTGATATTACTTGTAAGAGGCAAATCTCTTTTGAAGTATCTCTGTAACCCTCCCCCGTTGCAGCTTTCTCCTTCTTTGCTAACTGTTGATGCCGTTGTCTTGTTCTCTCTGCTGCCCTGTGTATTTGAGGCCTTGACGATAGATTCGTTTTTTCTTGTCCAACGTGGCCTGCCGAAGATTTCCAGAGACCGCTGGTATGCGCAAGGAAGCTAATGAACTTGAAGGTATCGTTGCCTGTTGCTGCATCCTACGTTCGGTCGCCGTCCTATTTGATTCTGTCACCATGATCCAATCAGACAATGTCTCCGTGCCTCGTATCGTATTTAGCCTTCGGAATGCGGTGGGTGTTGAAGTCCCGAAAGAGGCGGTCGAGACTCAAAATAACAATCATCTTTTCTCCCGCCTCTCCTTCCCCATCAGACTCTGAGCTGTCTGATGTGCATGAAAGGCTCAAGTATCCAGAGTCTGACTCAGAGGAAGATTCGGATAACTGCTCTTCGAGTTCTTTTCTAATACATGGAAGTTAGATTGCTGTAAACGCATTAACCCTACCTCTTGAGATTGTTTTGCCTTTGACATTCCGTTGCCTTCGCCGTTCGCTTTCGCTGCTTAGACGGAGGAGGCATTGGGATGTTTACGGTCTTCGGACAAGACTGTAAACTACTATGTATATAGGTGTGTGTGGGATTGAACCATCTTCACCTGACAAGTTTCTTTGGTTTCACTCCATATTATTATTATGTTATTACACAGCGAACTCCTCAAATTGGTCTCCGGCCATTTCCAGCCTCTTCCTGTAGATTTCCCAGTGTTGTACACTGTGTAGCGTCTTTCTGATTGGTGAGAGGTATATTCTGGACAACAAGTGTTACCTATACTTTTATATATATTAATATATATGTTATTATTTGCGATCGACTTAATTAAAATAATATTATAATTAAATTAAATTAATTAAATTATAATACATTAATAAAATGATGAAATTGTCGATGATTGTCAAGATTGTCATTTTACCAATATTGAAACTCAAAAGTCCATCATCATGCAGGAGAAGGGCGTCGCAAACACCGTTTTCCAGTGCCCTTTTGCATTTCAGGCCAGCCATATTCTACAACACGTTCGGTCGCGTCTTTGTATCGGCATTTGATATCTCGAAAGCATGTCGATAGCAGTGTTTCGGATTACAGATGTCCGAGAACTGATTGCGGTGTAATTCTCATTAATGCAAGTCCAGTTGCCGTCGCTCATCATGTGAGGTTGCATTTACGAAAATATCGTAAGTTTCATGGTAGCTGCGTGTTTATTGATGAAGTTTATAGAAGGAGTGAGCTAATGTTATAGATAATTCGTTAGCAAACACTGTGCTGATTTTAAATGATGATAACTCATTGGAAAACGTTGAGATGGATTCCAATGATCATGCTCACGAACATTTGGAGGGAGATTCTCTTGGTTTCGAGGACCATCATATCGCTTTTGCCGACGATAGTACCTCAGGTGGGAACGAAACGGAACGTGAAACTGACGATAACGGTAAGAGCAAAACTGTGCTTTTTAGACTTATACAAAATTACTGATCGCAAGTAAACAAATACCTCACTTCAAATACGTGGGTGACGAAACGGAATCTAAATTCTACGCTATGTATGAAGCCATCAACATAATTGATTCACATCATGATGATGATATATACGGGGGCCAGAGCGGAAGTGAATCTGAAAATGGAAATGATACAGACATTGACGGTTAGTGTGCGTTTGCTGCATGAAGTCTAACGGTTCATGATGTATTTAATTTTGTAGGCGGTTCAGAATCTGTTTGTATTGACACGGAATCCGAATCCTCTGATGGTTCCGATACAGACGAGGACTTCGGCAGCCTTTTTTCCTCTGGGTCTGAAGAGAATGAAGATCACGGTAGCACCTGTGCATATATACGTTGCAATTACTAATTGTACACAGAAAATTACGACCTTAGCAAGCTCATTGCCATTATTGATGGTAACGACTACCTGAAGAATGTCGTTGATTTATATCTTATTGTCATGGAAAACAACATAACCCATCGGACTTATCATGCTGTGGCAAGCCTTCCATGGATGTACACTTCAACAATAAATCCGCCTCCAAAGCGTCTTCATAGCCTCATCAAACGTGTTTCTCGTATATCAGCCAAAGCAGGGCTATTACCACTTACTGCTTCCTTTGGTACAGCAACAATGACAGAAAGGCATCTGGTTCCTTTTCTCTCAATATCTACTTGGTCAAGATTTGGCTCTCGTCTCCGCATATTCGGGAGGATATTATTGCCGTCAACGCCATCCACACAATACCTTATCTAACAACTCCATCATCTTTGCGCGATCGTGTGCGTACTGCAGAAGGTTACGATGGTGGTTATGAGAACGTCTGGGAAGGGAGTGACTGGATTGGTTTGCTTGATAGAACAAGCATCTTTGGAGGCCTCGATTTGATAGCTGTCGGAACCGACGCGCAAAACCGCTGTTTTTACATCTATACTTCTATAACGACGACTTTGGTTGGAAGGGAGTTGGAAAACATGACCTGAAGCATCTAGTATTCATGGTATCCGCTGGCGAAATCAGTCGAGCTTTCCGTGGTCGGCCAAAGTCTCTTGGAGTTGTGCCGATACTGCTCTGCAAAAAAACCTCACATAAGCTTGCCGGAGATAATAAGCTGCTGAGTTTATTTACGGAAGACCTCAATCAGCTTTCTAAAGGCGTTGATATGCTCATAGATTCGACGTTATATTGTGTCTTCGCGTTTGTATGGATCATATTAGGTGATATACCCGCAAGGAAAGGGATTTGTGGGTTTTCTCCCTCCGTCAAGTGTTCCAGACCTTGCCATGTATGCACCGTACCGCACAATTCAATTCGTGACGCTACTGAACATCCGTTGCGGACAGCAGATGATATGAGAACCTTGTTTAGCCTTAACCGTGGCCGCGTGGGAAATCCTTACTCGGATCAAAGTTACGATTTATCAAAGGAAGGGATTAATGGTTTTTCAGAAATACTGAAATGGCCGGGCTGCAATGTACCCGAAACGATTGTAATTGACTTAATGCATCAGGCATACCTGGGAGATTGCAATCGTTTCTTTTTCCGGCTTATGGATGGGATGTCAGGGAATGTTCAGAAAAAGTGGGAATTGCTGGGGAAAGAAAATCGGGAATTCTGTCGCCTTAACGGAAAAACTGGTGCTTATTCGTTCACAAATCCATCGCAGTGGAAAGGCCTCAAGGCGCACGGCATCAAACTTTTCTGTGAGGCATCCCCTTACATGATTTGCAAACTGGGTTTTCTCGATACGGACTCTATGAAGCGGCTCTTTCTGCACTGGTGCTTCTACGTTCGTATCATTATGCTTTTAGCTCAACACACACTGAGCAAAGAAGACATGACTGATATTGACCATTTTATTGAGAGCCTCGCGAACCTCTTAGCCCTGGAGAACACGTCAGATTGGGTTTCCTTAAACACACATCTTCTAAGGCATTGGGAGCGCACCATTCGTCAATTTGGACCGCCGCGCGATTATTGGTGTTTTGTTTTTGAGGCATGCATTGGCACTTTGAAACACCACTTCAACAATGTTAACTATCTTCACGTATCGAGATCAGTCTTTGATAGATATTCAGCAAATATGACCATGGAAGTCCTGCGGCAGGTGAAAGGGAAATCAAATAATATACCCGTCAGGTTAGTTAGTTTATTAATGTAAGTGTATGGTAACGGAAACGCGCTAGATTCGAATTTCCTAACAAAGGATCACCATGGGTTAATCGCGAGGGCCCGTGCGTGTTTGATGATGATCGAGACAAAACACGCCAATTCATGTTTGCTAAACATGGCCGCGCCATTATTAATTACGAAACATACAAGGCGGGAAGTAAGATTCTGATGGAAGCTACATCGTATCGGACAAGACTCACATTGGGGAAATCATTTCATTTCTTTGGACACAAGACTCAGAGAGGCGCCTTGTTTCTTATCGTATGCCTCTTCGTGAAACTAGACAAGAGGACGATGATTACAAACCACTTCACTGGGTTAAGATTACGTCCGAACTTTCTCCTTTAATATTTATTACGGAGGTGGAGAAAATAAAGAAGCCTGTGAGAATCTTAACTTTGACACCAGGTCTTCTTGTGTGTACGAATGTAAACTGTTACGATTAAATAAAGTCAATGCTTTATGGTGATGGTCTCATCTACACGATCGGACAAAAAAATTGCGGTTGATTGAAATAAGTGAAATCCATGATACCCTCTGATGACGAAGATGCCGAGTCTTGGGGTTCTATCAATCTGCCGGATCTGGATTTTGAGCTGGAACCATTCAAGCAGCCTATCCAATGTACGAAGAGCTGTTCTGATTGCCATACAAAAGACGGTCGCATCCGGCTAATGCGGAAGGAAATTGAGGATCTTAAGGATGAACTTGCAAAGCTGGAATCAAGCCGGAAAGTGGTCTTGAAGTGCGCTGAATACTTCACCAAAGCGCAGGTCCAGATATCCAACGCCGTGACTAAGATGAATGAATCTGTCAAAGGAAGTTCTTCATCATTCATTGGGAAAAGTTCTTATGATTTTATGTACTAGTTTATTCTTATCACATTCTAACTCATGCTAGCCAACCCTCCATCCCTTTGACACAGGTTTCAACTTTTGCAAAAACTGAGGATACCTCGTTTAATGAAGATATCTCAAGTAAGATTGACCAGGTAAAATATCTCCCATATCATAATGTGTACTGAAGTCTTAAAGGTTATGTCAATCGTAGAACGGCAAAGAATAACGTTAAGTTGAAAAAATACGAGGCACCTACGTGGTCGGTTACTTTCCAATTCACCGTCGTCAGACCGCATTTGGAGAGACTGGTTGAATGGCCAAACATTCCTTATGGAACCATTCATGACACCGTTAGGAAACTAATCAAAAAGTTTATTCAAGACGAGCGCAGCGCCTTCAATCTACCAACAACTGGGGAGGAATATGCTCACCATCTTTCCGCTTTAATGGTTCAATTGACGAATTTTGTGGCGGGTGAAAAAAAAAAGGTGTCCAACGAGAATAAACGAGTTGGAGGTGATGATCTGTTCGAAAAGAAGAAAGGCACGACACCGAGTGACGCCAATTTTACATTTGATGGAAATGTAAGGAACTTTTCAAATATTGTGGGAGCATTACATCTAAAAATATCAATTTACATTTTTATATCTCGAAGGCTTATAAAAGGTCCTCCTCCTCGACTACACCGTTCCCTTCCTTCCACCTTCGTCATTTAGATGAATCTAAATTGATGGATGATATACCACATTTAGGTGAAGGGAGTCAAAGAAACCGTCAATCACGTAAGGAATTTTTCTTATGTTAAAACTGTTTTATTGGTTTACTTAAATTATATAACTTCCAGTTAGAAATGGAGTACTGCAGCAGGCTCGGCAAGTAATTAATGTTGACTTGTCAGCTGACGACGATGTGGACGATAAAGACACGGCAAATTCAACCAGACTCCGATGGGGCAATGACACGTTCTCGCTTCCGGCACCCGAAAATCGTTCCGATTACACGGCTTTAACAGTGGAAAAGCGGTCAATTATGCTGGCTTCAGCGATCGAGGAATTGAGAGCGACCGTTATGAAGAAAAACAGCAACGTTAAGGATTTGAAGTACAGGTGGCAAAAGTTGTGATGCTAAGCCAGGGTAGTTTGAGCTTTAATTTTAGAGTATGTCTATTTTCCCTTTACTTTATCTCGAGAACGTAACCATTTATATTTCAAATCCGCTTTTTTTTAATAATTTCATTGCATTATATTTATTTTTCTTTTCACAGGAAACTTTATATGAGTTTCGAACTTTGGTGAAGTCTTCCTGGATGGAAGCAAGTATGACATTTAATTTACGAGAGTCTTGGACGAAGTTCAAGCAAATGTTCTCGTCAAGATTTTTCAAAGTCTTCGCCGTGTTTTATATGTCAGCCTTTAATGAAATTAAAGTTGGAAGGGAAACTCAAATGGACGATATTTTGGTTAAGATAGGACAAGTTGATCATTTCGTCAATAATAACCTTGGTAATCAAAATTCTGGTGGAGATAATGAACAGGTATTATGAATATGGCACCGCTTTTGCTAATATTTGAAGGCACTTGAATACTTGATAAACATTCAGAACCCTGCCAGTATAATTTTAAGTACGGCGTATGTAGCGCTAGTCAAATTGGTCGGTGCGCAGTACATGCACGATGGCGACCATGAAGAACTTGATCGAAATATGAATGACGGTACTGAAGATAATGTAAGTGCACTAATCGTTGACAGATTACTCATTTTTAATCAGTTTCTTCACAAATTAAATGAGTTTGTTGTATCTCGGTTAGAAGACCGCGACCGCTCGCTCAATTTGGACAAAATCGCTTTTCTTGGCTTTATTTTCACCATTTACAAGCCATCTAACCCAAACCCTTACATTCGAGCGGCAACCATTATTGCCGAAGCAGTGCGCCAACTGGTGTTGTCCGAAAATCGTTACGAGCATACCTTTTGGGATGTTCTCCGGCAGTATCGACCATGTATTTCGAATGATGTTAAGCTTCACGAAACATTGCAAAAGTTCCGCTTACCTGGCTTAACCGCTAATATTGGTATTTCCCCCTTATAATTTCAATAGCTCTTGTTGTTGACTCATTGCCTCCAAACAGAACTGCAAAACTCCGTTGAGGGTGCATATGGTGGATATCGCACCGCAGCTATCCCGCCACCGCCAGCATACGCCAACCGCTGACTCAACGTATTTCTCCATCATCCGAATTAAATTCACTCTCAAGTGCTGCTTCGTCATCGAAAACGCCACAATTACCGCAACAGCCATTTACAGTCCACCCTCCCGCACAACAAGCAAGTATTCCTCGAAATCAGTTTTTGCTGTCTGCCTCGTCTCCGCTTCAAATCTGCGCCTTTTGCCAAATGAACCTCCGTGGACACCGCAAAATGGGGCTGGACAACCCTACAATCACCTATATTCTTTCCCGCAGCAACCGTCACAGATAGTCCATACCTCCTTCCCGCCGTCCTCATATCAATTGATTGCGCACCACCTCTCCACAACAGGTGCCACATCTGTCACAGCACCTCGTTCAACATCGCCTTCTCACCATGTTCAAGGAATGGTGCAGTGAATTATTTTATTTATGTGAACGACGCTAATTCTTTAAAGATTTCGCAGCATTCTCTTCTGAGCACACAAATATCCCATAGCACCTCCAATTCAACAGCAGCAACATGTTGTCAAGCCTTCGTCACAATCACCGGATAATCCGGAAACTGTTGCGATGCCGCAAAGTTACCCGAATATCCAGCAGCAAACCGCCCAGCCTTGTGCATCTCAGAAACCAGATACTTTACATAATGGAGCTGTTCAAAAAATTCATACAGAAGGGTCACTGCAAGGTATTATGACTGAACATGCTCAATTCGGATTCTCTAAGCGTTTAAAAGGTTCACAAATCATGCAGGTCGATGAAACTGGAACTATCAACACAGTCAGGGCAACGGACAATAAGCATAAAGGTTTTATTTTCAAATTGATCTGTTTTAATGAAACACTGCCAGATCCATCATTCAGTCCGAAGATTAACGACGAGGGAGATGGAGAGGACAACACTGGTAACGGGGAAAAGGTTAATGTGGTGATGGAGTCAACTGAGGTACTGAATGATGGGGAGGCCAATGGCTCTAAAGGAAGGAAGCGGAAAGCAACAAAAGCGGCAGATGTTGGAGATGGGACAGAACGGGGTAAAAGAGGTCGGGTAGAGGACGACGGGGAAAGTGAAACATGTTTTATGAGTATACAACTGAATAAATCCTCCCCAAATAACCTGGTATTTCCCTGTTATTTCCCTGTGATTTCCCGAATTTTACACAAGATAACCTTAACGTCTACAATTATCCAGCGGGTTCCATGTGCTTTCTTGTCAAAAACCATCTCATTTCCAGGCCATTTCCAAAAACTGCAGCCAATAATTTATTTTTTTTTAAATTCTGATTTCTGATTGGATGAAAATTAATTAATTGGCTGTTGTGATCACTGCCGGGAAATTGGGAGGAAATTTCGTGGAATTTAAAGGAATTTCAGAGGAATTGCCCAGTATCCATTCTTGAAAGATTCGCTGTGTATGTGTCAGGTAGCAAGTTCACAAAAAAACCCAAAAATTGTCAGAAATTTATAAATGCGACGTCGTACAAGCCTATGTTTTTGAACAAATCCACACTTTCATCCAAAAATGCCACCAAAAGCATATCTTGAAAATGTCCCCATTAAAAACTCAACGTGAAGATCTACCGATGCATACCCATATGTATTTTTTTCGAGCGCCAATTTTCGAACCCCCAAATAGTAACAATTAGTAAATTTTTACAGCCCATATCTTTTGACTCAGTGGGCAGTTTTGAAATTTTAAAATGTCGGGAGATAGCTCTCGTCAAGTGCTATCTATTAACGAGGAGATATTTATTATCTGGGTCAACCCCAAGGACGAGATATCCCCGTAAATTTAAGTGAAATTTTTGTGATGACTCTTAGTGTCACGCACTGTATTAGATAAATAATTAATATTTACAGTAATACAATTAGAATACAATTTCGCATTTGCGGAGCTCAGTTTAACATGTCACACATTAAGAGGCCGCATGCGATTAATAGCTTGGATGAAAGAGTCCAGACTTCTAATCAGTCAGACTCTGCCTGGACTCGGTAAAGACATATTAACCTTCATTCAATTCGGTTTAAACCAAATTTCTTTTTTATAATAAAATGGAATCCGTCAAGCCTAACCTCCCCCAACCTCTTTTCTCATACATACGAATAATTACCCGTGCAAAATAAATAAATGGAATAAAACTACCACTAACAGCGTTATTTCTAACACTCTTTTGTTTTTAACACTACGCAACTTCCTACCTACTTGTTACCCACTCCACTTACTTTTTATACGCGAAGCATCGTTTACTCTCCTCCCATACAGCTGTCTGCCTACCTATTCAACAAAACAGGTGCAAACTACTTTCTAGTCAGTTCAAAATGAACTTACTTTCACCCGCAGCAGCCACCATTCTACAACTCGTTCAAATTCAAAGCCAGTGAACTCAGTCACTTTAATCTGGACTATCAACCATGCCCCGCACCTCTCGTCGGTCCACAAGAGTCTTTGGATCTCAAGGGGCTGACACAGCTCCATCAAAGCCCCTTCAACTCATTCATCAACACCTCGCTGACATGGACGCCATCCTCCACCACATCCCATCCTCCATCATCATCGCCATCGCATCCGCACTCCTCTACGCTGCCATTTCAAGAGCCGCCGCTGAAACCGTAATCCTCGATTATGCCTCCTTCTGGCCAGCCAACGGCTTGTCGTAGGAGCATGGCTTCAACTCACTCTCCTCCAGAACGCCATCTTCCTCCCACTCGCTCTGATCTCCAACTTTTTGTTATGCATGGCGACAACCACATTGCTCACATCCACCCTCTTTGTGGTTGTCAATGCGACGGAATGCATTATTATCTATGTGTTGATCAAACGGTTTGCGCCTCAGTTTAAAGAATTGACGGATCAGAGATCGGCTATCGTCATCACCCTTTCGGCCATCATGGGATCCTTCATCGGAGGACTCCTTGGTGGAGGTGTCTCTGTCATCCAATTCTACAAATCCGATGTCAAGAGGTACGGCGTTGAGCTCCTCAAGTGGTTCATTTCCGACTGCCTTGGACATGTTGCCGTGATCCCCTTTATGCTCAGCCTATCTTCCTGGAGGGAGACGTGGAGTCGCGTGCGTAAACATCCGGCAAAAGGTTTTCTTGCATTCGGTTGTCTCGCTGTCATTGCTGTTCTCGAAATGGCTCTCACAGCGCTCCCTGAAAAATACCTTCTTTTCCGTCCCAGAAACCATTCCTTACATCAGCCACATCTTTTCTTTCCCATGTGTTCTGTTGTGTGGACAATGTATTGGATCTATCGGTTTCACCGCCGCAACCCTCTTCCTCGCCATCTCTGGTGTATGTGGAATCGTCTTTGTCACTGATAAAGGCTCCATCGACGTCCTCCTCTTTCGCTTCCAACTTCATTATCGTCGTCATGATCTCCAGTCTCTCCCTCATGGTCATTGACAAGGCACGACAAGAAGCTCTCGCGGACGCTTTGAAAGCCAACAACCAGAAATCCGCCTTCATGGCGTTCCTCTGTCATGAGCTTCGTAACCCCCTCCACGCCATCCTCAACATCAACGTCTTTCTCAAAGAAACACCACTCTCACCGGATCAACGTCAACTTTTGCAAGCCATGTCGATCGCCAGCACCTACATGTCTCAAATCATCAACGACGTTCTGGATACATCGAAATTTGAGGCTGGGAACGTGACATTTGCGAGGGAGCCCGTGGACGTTGGTGGCATATTCCGGCAAGTTGCTCTTCAGACTCGAGAAGATTTGAGGACACGTCATGTTACCTTTGGAATGCACACTGGGACGATACCAAGATGTGAGGGGATGTTGTTTCATACGATGAAATGAGGTTTAAGCAGTTATTGAATAACCTTCTCGCACATGCTATTAAAGTGACGCCGCCGGGTGGACGGATTGATTGTGGGTTATGGTATGAAAACATCAGGACCGTTACAACGTTGCTGGGACGGCAGGGGACGACATGTACGATTTGCTTGGAGGTGACGGATTCGGGACCTGGGATCCCACCTGACGTTGCGGCCATCATTTTTAAACCGTTTCAGATGAGCGGATTAGAGACGTCGCAGGAGTACAGTGGGACGGTTAGGACTTGCCATTTGCAAGCAGATTGTGGAGTCGATGGGGGGGACGATTGTGGTGATGCCGAGGAGGGGTGGAGGGGATGGATCGAGTTTGTGGTCAAGATACCGTTGTTGATGTGTGGGGATGTTGAGGGTTCTGGGGAGACGACTGGTTCATGAGGAGGAGGGTGTTGAGATGGAGGTTGTGTCGGAGCAGGCCAAGAAACCACATACGGGGATTGGCGCGAGTCCAGGGTTCACACCGGAGACTCCGTGGTTGACGCAGCTGTGAATCGGGAACCGGTGCTTCCATCTCCAAAGGGTTCTCCTCCACGTCTCCGTCTCCACTTCATGAACGTTCATTTCTCTCCACCCCTCATCCCGATCATGTTGTTGTTTCAATGGATGAGGACATAACGGAACTCGTGGATGCATCCAACACGCCAGAAAATCCACCACATCTGGAACGTGAGGTTGTGGTCATCGCGCCTCCTGGAAATATTCGATTCTCACCTGACGTCAGCCCATGGGAACCTACACCCCAAAACCCTCAACCTACACAAACAGACGAGTCAAATCCCCTCCACGAAATCCTCATCCCCTCCTCGCCACACCCCCCCACATCCCTCCCCATCTCACCCCCCTCTCCATCAGACAACCGCGCCATCCTCATCGTCGACGACTCCTCCATCAACCGCAAAATCCTCGTCCGTCTTCTCCGTCGCGCAGGGGTCACCCGTCTCATCGATGAATGCGTGAACGGGTTAGAAGCCGTCAAAGGTTCGTGATCAACCCGGATGCTATATTGGTGTTTCATGGACCTCCAAATGCCTGTCATGGATGGAACGGAGGCGACGAAATTGATTCGGGAGATTGAACGAGGACGGGTGGAGGGAGATGGATGCCGATTGTGGCGGTGACGGCGAGTTGTGTGGGAGGAATGTTGAAGATGGAGTTTGGGTTTACGGCGCTGGCGCCGAAACCGTTTTTGAAGGCGGACGCGGAGAGGATTTTGAGGGAGTTTGAGATGGGTGATTGGAGGTTGATCGTTATATATTGTTGGTTTTTATCCTCGGGTTTTGATTTACACCCATTATATTTCCTTTATGTATAGTGTTTTTGTTTTTGTTTAAGTAAATATATATAAAATATTTTTATAATTATGATCGTCAGAGTGGAGTTATCTTTCAATGTCACAAAAGCGCACGGTAGACGACAGTAGTGCAGGGGAGGTATTTGGAACTTTTAATTCAAAGCGCATGCATCACCATCAACGAGGGGCTTGTTTTTTTTTATGCGGAAGTTACCGGAGTTCGCTTTCTAAATGCGTTAGTGAATGGCAGAATTTCGCCACCGTAAGCAAAAGAACCCGTTCATTCACCAACAGTGTTTTTGCGACTCCGAATGACGCGATATGTATGGGCTGGTAAAGTGTCGTTGCGAGACGAGAATAGAGGCTATTCTTTTAAAGGAGAGAAGTCAGTTTTTTCATGGTATGTCACAGGGTGCTATTTCTTTAAGAATTCATTCACGGTTTATTTTTTAAAAATACATTCTGTAGGTGATGAATGCAAAAGTCAAGCTGCTTGATTTCCAACAAACTTGCATTCGTTCACTTCAAAGCTTCCGCGACCCGAATCGTTCTAGACTTCATCTCGGTACACTCTAATCTAAGATTAGCCATTTTAAGAAACTAAAACGGGTGTCACTACTCAAATAGGAAGGTTTGGAATGTGAGTCATATCTCGGAACGTTTGGGCCTTTCGGGAGACATGGGTGGAACTTTGGGATTGGAATATTTACTTGAGGGTCCTTTCTTCTCTGCTTTTTTCCGACTGATGGAGGTAGAAAGTCGATCGCTTTTCGAGACCATCCATCATTCACCGTCTCGATGCATGGACGAAAGCTGCCGCAATTGGCGCCAAATTGCATACGTCAACCCTCTCCCGTCATCCTCCAAGACTGATTGATTCAAACCCCATCGCCAACCTACACTTTGGCCCCAGTTCATCGCTTGTTAGTGATAATTACTTTTAGAACATGACGGTGCTTTTAAAATCGATCGTGTTGGCGCTCCATCTCTGTATTGATTAAAAACAGTTGCGGCAGAGGCGGACTCGTTGCCCACTTTTTTACATGTTTTAGATGGAGGGGGTACCCCGAAGTAGATGTAAGACGTGAATTTTTTTTTTATGAGAAGCGTACAGCTGGATTGTGATGGTACTTACAGACGCGGCTAATATATATATGATGGGCTGAGACAATGAAAACAAAAACCCAGCCAGGAAGGATGATATAGCACGTCGTCGCATG
>JAHLKC010000162.1:0-82944 GCA_025449115.1 Chytridium lagenaria
AATGAGGATGAGTGTTCACCGCTATTTGATAATTGGGGTGTAACGATGGGATCTACGCGGGAACGAGTGCAATAAGAGTTTGAGGAATTTGGGGCTTGATGAGATGGGAGGACGATGCCAAACGAATTTGGTGTGTATTGAAAACGAGATGAAGTGGACTGAGGCCAGGTAGATTAAACAAAAAAATTAATTTGAAAATAGTGGGCAGGCCAGCTCGCCGACCCCGTCCCTCCCTGTGAGCTTGATGATATAGAACTGCATCCCATGGGGTATTAAAAAACTGTAATTCATGGCATCCCATATGCTCCTCTGCAAGGGCTGGCAACTCGTCCTTCCCGCCACGCGCACGCGATTTACATCCTCTAGCAACCACCTCCGGCCCGTTTCCGATACCACCGATTTACGTCTACCAATGGGCAGCGGCGATGACTACCCTCTAGCCTCCCATAAACAGCATCTTTTGTCTCCACGTCGCGTATTTAAGATTCCCGTGTCTGATTGACTTTGTTGAGATTTGCGTGCGTCGAAATGTATACAGAGATGTGCTTTGGAGATCGCGGTTAAGCAGCGACCAATAGGGTTGATTGTGAGTAAGTGCAGATGACGGGGATTTTCTGGGACTCAAGGATGAGGCGTCTCGTTGAGAGGACGTTAGGGTGAGCGGCGGTTGGAGAAGGATAAACATTTGGGGTAGTCGGATTATTTTGTTATATGGTGAGAATTTAACTTTTGAAAGACGCCGATGCGAGCATTGTTTGTAAGTGATGAAAGCCGTACAGCTATGGTTTCGAATGGGAGTGGGTCGAGCATGTTTTAATATAGTTGTTGATCCTTGTGACCGCAATAACTACACGTATAGTGGTTCTACGCAGCGCGGGACGATGTTCAAGAAGGTATGGACAGCAGTCATGTTTCTTATTCGAAGATGAAGCCCAACAATTTTGATACTTCTACGGCGATGCTACTCAGAGACACTCCACCTTGATAATTCGTAACACCTGTTTTCGCCATCAAAGCGTTGCTTGAGCGCCCTAAAATGCATATCATCAAAAAGCTGATTTTTTTCGAACAGTGTAGTCCCAGTTACGCTTCGTCAAAGTCTTAGCTTGCTTTCTTGGAAGATCTTACGGGAACTTCCACTAAATATGAGTTTTGCCTGTTTTTCTCTTCGCTCGAGTGTTTTTCGCCCTCGGTTTTATCGTGATCTAAGTTTGCTAACCTGATATGCGCTTGGTTTGTTGATACTGACCATTTCATTGGTGTCTCTTGTACCTTAGCCATCGTTCGTTGAGCAACTACCTTTGACTCCTTGAAGTGTGAACTACTGGAACGTGACTGATTCTTGCCAGTGCGACTTTTTATAAAAACGGCCGAGTCATATATGAAGAGCCCGAAGAATTCGCAGCCTCGTTAGAAGGGTATGTGTGTGAGCTTTTTGTCGCAATGCTGTAATTCTGCCAACGTTTTTTTTTTGTTTACGAAAGATTTAAACGAATTTATCCTATATAAAGCATAATCCTTTGTTTAGTCTCTTATAGTAACCTATATAATCGTCATATTAATTTTGTTATTCCGATGAAGGTTGTCTGCGGCTGCCAGGGCGATGATATGAGCTTTCTAACGGCCTGAGTTTGTCGCTACATACCTGTTATAATATTGCTTCTTTGATAGTGGATTTTGAATGATCGGTTATAACATTTCGAGCCTTCGAAAATCGGCGATACGGATAGAGTACGGAGCAGAAGATATTCAGCCTTCGCAGCCGAAAAGCCTTCCCTCAAGAAATAGAAGTTCATCCACAAAACCGGATAATTCACTTGCCTACCTCTATATCCCGTCACTACCGAATACGAATCTCGAGGATGCTCGCGTCAGCAATGAATAAAGTAATTAAGCTACGCTTTTGTCTTCACGAATGACTAGTGATTAATGAGGAGCATCGACACATCCCGTCGTTCCTCCAACGCTTTTCGCCTGAATTCTTTCTTGGGTGCTAAGAGTATATAAGGTTCTGCGTCTGCCGCAGGACAAAAAAATCAAGAATTCTGCCGCTTGCTGACAAGGAAATTCGTTTCTATTTGAGCAGTCCCGAGATCACAAACCGCTGTCATCACCCTACACAACGACCACCACCATCACTTACCCACCATCACTTACCCATAGGCATTATATTCGATCATGGTGGCATCAACCTTCATACAAGACGACGCAAGAGCTCAGCATCATCAGCAACCGCACACTACATCCCTTTCATCAACTCATCGGCTGGATACGGAACACCTCTCGGCAAAGGACTCAAAACCACCCTTTCTAGATCAAATCTCACATACAACTCCACCACCATCCATATCATCCGCCTCATTTCCATCCGCACCACTCCCCGCTTCAACCCATTACATTGATGATGAGAAACACAACAAGCCCACCCCTTCTGCGGTCTCGATTGACATTTCCAAGCTGTCACGGA
The DNA here is from genome assembly GCA_025449115.1 of Chytridium lagenaria. Classification (NCBI taxonomy): domain Eukaryota; kingdom Fungi; phylum Chytridiomycota; class Chytridiomycetes; order Chytridiales; family Chytridiaceae; genus Chytridium; species Chytridium lagenaria. The sequence goes on from JAHLKC010000162.1 coordinate 2,468, forward strand.
TAGATCGTTGGAGGATGAAGCGGCAGAATGAACGACAGAGAATGTCGAGAATGATGTCGAGGTTTTCTGGGGTTGTGATGTGCTTGGAGGAAGTTGGGAATCGAATTGCTTGGGTTGTGGAAGCTATTGATAATCCACATTTCATTGTTGTCGTTTACTTTTTACTCAACTTATCCATGACCATGTGTGAGTAGTTTCCTCTGTGATATCATCTTGATCAACTTTGTATTCTTTTCGTTTAACATCATTGTTGTTGATTTATGTCGTCTGCTAATGCTGCCCCTTTCTTACAGACAACAAAGTCATCATGAAACTCTTCCATTTCAACTTCCCCTGGCTCCTCACCGCTATCCACACCTTCCTCTCCTGCATCGGTTCCATCATCTTCTATCTCTCGTCCCCACCTCCAAACAAACCTACGACCCCATTTCCACATCAACACCCTCATCCACAACCGTCTCGCTTCCGACATCAACCGTCAAAGGACCTAAACGACATGACGTGATTACAATCCTCATGTTCTCTGTTCTATATACAGTCAATATCGCAGTGTCGAATGTATCGCTCAATATGGTGTCATTGCCGTTTCATCAGGTGGTGAGAAGCACAAATCCAGCGGTGACGTTGGCGTTGGAGAGTGTGTTTTTTGGGAAAAAGATTGCGAACCAAAATGTTTACCTATCACTTATGATGGTGAGCTTTATCTTGTCCAGTAATCGTATCTACTACATATACTAACTATATCATGCCTCCTGTTTCTGCATACCCGCGTGATTTTTATCAGGTCATTGCTGGCGTCGCCCTAGCCACACTCGGAGAATACGAATTCTCCATCCCAGGCCTCCTCATGACCCTCCTCGGCGTCCTCCTCTCCTCCCTCAAAGGCATCTGCACCAACCGTCTCCTCGTCGGCACCCTCCACTTCCACCCTCTCGACCTCCTCCGTCGCATGTCCGGTCTCGCCACTCTCCAATGTCTCCTCGTCGCATGGTGGTCGGGTGAACTCTCGGCGTTCCAACGCTTCATCTCCCCAATGATGGTGACTATCGGTGTTTCCATTGCATCGGATGGAGTTCGAAGTGTCCATTGCGGCGTTGATGGTGGCGTTGTTGGTGAATGGGGGGTTGGCGTTTTTCTTGAATTTGGTGTCGTTTATGGCGAACCGGAGGGTCGGAGCTTTGAGTATGACTGTGGCGGGGAATGTGAAGCAGAGTATGACGATTGCGTTGAGTGTGTGGGTGTTTGGGTATATTATTACCGTGCCTAATGGGTTAGGTGAGTAGGTTACTATTTTTCTGTAAGTCGCATGGTTCCTTATCTGATTTCTTGCTATTATTTCATTATCGCAAGGTATCCTCTTAACACTTACTGGAGGCGCATGGTATAGGTAAGCTCCCGTTCTTTTTCCGCTTTCTCTATCCCTCTTTCTCTGTCCATATTCTCTATTCTGATCACGTTTCCCAAACTCCCAGCTCCATCGGTCTATCCCGTAGAATAATACAATCATAAATCCGAAATCCCCTGACGCGACTTAAGACAATAATGCCTTTACCTCGATTTCCCTGAACCTCGAATATGGGAGAGCTTCTCCCTGTTGGCTCGTTTTTTCGACTACTCATATCCTAAGAAAGTTAATATAACCTCAATAACCCCTTTTTAAGTCAGACCGATGTTGACATTCACTTTATGGCGATTCGCTTTAAGGTGGAGATGTAATATTATCGAGCGTTAATTCAAACTTACTGAGCCCATTGACCAGTGACTCCAGTCAATGTACCTTTTTGGAATTAAAGAGATCTAGAAGCTGTTACTAAGGTACTTGTGAAAAACTTTGTAGCAGTGGATTCGTACGCTTGTCTAGACCATAGAGTAAACCTCATTTCCAACACCCATGAGCCCCACAACAAAGATTTCGACTTCAGAATTTGCTTTTATCAGCCCGGCAAAGTAATATCAATATAACTACCAACGCGGACAGTATATAATGTTTACTTACGAATCAAGCTCGTTTCACGTAAAAGCTTAATGTCGACATTTATACGAACCTCACGTCAATCATTGAATAAACCGTATATGTCTATGTGTTTTCTTCAGTCGTTGGTAAACGGCTGCCCACTTTCTATGCTCAAGTCTTTTTCCGCGCGATCCACCTTACTTATTGACGGCAACGTGCAGGATAAGAACAGAAAGTTGGTCATTGAATTATTAGTTATCTAGGTCTTTTAACCGACATTTTTATGTGTATTTATGTGTAAACACGGTTTAACGAGTTCAATTCGACCAGAGGCGAAATCAGTTTTCTACGTATCAATACACCAAAAAAGACTATAAAAGTTTAAAAAATGAACTATTATATATTTCACCACAATCACGCATCAGCAAATCGCGCAGAAAAAAACCCCATACCGGAACAATACTTAAAAAAAAGAAAATGAGGCATACAACATTGCTCACAAAGAACCAAACATCAAACTAAAAAGAGACCATTTATCTTGGAAACGGAATACGCGGGGAAAAAGAAGTTTAAGCGGTGGGGTTGCGCTGTGGAGGGAAACGGGAGGTTAGAAATCATGTGGATAGACAACAGGAAGCGAGGAGGATACTCACGAAAGCGTTTCCGGCGTAGATGGCGTTGGAGCCGAGCTCCTCCTCAATACTATAAAACGAAAGAGAAGAGGATTAGTATAATTGTGGAAGAAAATGGTACAAAAAAAACAACGCGTACCGCAACAACTGGTTGTACTTGGCCAACCTCTCACTCCTGCAAGGTGCACCAGTCTTGATCTGTCCACTCTTCAAGCCAACAACCAAGTCCGCAATGAAAGTGTCCTCAGTCTCACCAGACCTGTGAGACACCATCACACCCCAGCCGTCACTCTTGGCAAGGTTGGCCGCACGGATGGATTCAGTAACGGTACCAATCTGGTTGACCTTAAGGAGGAGACCAGAGACGGCCTTCTTCTCAATGGCGGTCTGGATGCGCTCGGGGTTGGTGACAGTGAGATCGTCACCGACGATCTGGATGTCGGTGCTGGAGGTGAATTTGTGGTAGGATTCCCAGTCGTCCTGGTCAAAGGGGTCCTCAATGGAGACAACTATAAAAAGCAACCAGTCAGCAAACATGCAAAACGCAAGAAAATACTGAAAAAGGGAATAAATTGTAGGCTTACCAGGGTACTCGGCGATGAAGCTCTGGTAGAGCTGGGCCAACTCCTCTCCGTTCAAGTGCTTGGAAGGGTCAGAGTCAGGGTTTTTGAAGTCGAGGTCGTATTTGCCGTCCTTGTAGAACTCAGAGGCAGCAACGTCCATACCGATCTTGACCTTGTCAGTGTACCCGGCCTGAGCAATGGCAACCTTGAGGAGCTCGAGACCCTCCTTGTTGTCCTGGATGTTGGGCGCGAAACCTCCCTCGTCTCCGACGTTGGTAGCTTGAAAAGAGTTAGTTAAGTAGTCAGCAGTGGAGAAGTGTGTTGGAGAAATGCTGCATTTGAGCACTGACGCAATTGCAAAACGGCGGATTTGGCCACCAATAGACAAGTAGGCCTAAGGGTGATTTTTTGCTATCCCCTTTCGACACAACAGGCCCAAACCATAAACACGTAAACACCTACCATCCTGCCCGTACTTCTTCTTAATGACGCTCTTGAGCGCGTGGTACACCTCACTTCCAATCTTCATAGCCTCGCTGAAGGAGCTGGCGCCAGTGGGCAAGATCATGAACTCTTGCATGGCAAGTTTGTTGCCGGCATGGGATCCACCGTTGATAACGTTAAACGCGGGGACGGGAGGACGAAGGGGGCCTTGTTGCCGGCAAGCTCGGCAAGGTGGGCGTAGAGGGGGAGGTTCTTGGCGGCAGCACCAGCGCGGGCAACAGCGAGGGAGACACCGAGGATGGCGTTGGCACCGAGTTTCTCTGGGGTCGTAGGAAAAGAGGGTGAGCATTGGGCGGTGTTTGTGATTGTTGGCTTGCAGTCAATACAAACAAACAACGAAAAAAGAAAAAGAAAAAATCCGACGGAAATAAAGGAGAAGAGGAGAAAAGGGGAAAGAACGTGACGGATTCAATCATCTTTTTTGATCATCGATGAGATGGAACAGGATCATAGTGGATCATAGTGTTACACAAGAAACGTGAAAGGTAAAGCCCTCGATTGACGGACGGCTTTCCTTCTGTTCTGCATGCATGGCGGGCTCATACTTTGCCATAGGGCTCACGGCATCGTGACGGATGTGATGGTGGTGATGGTGTGAAGAGAGTAGGGTTCGAGAGAGAAACTATAAGTCAAGAGGGTTAAAACAATACTCACCCTTGTTCTTAGTGCCGTCAAGCTTCAAAAGGAACTCATCGACGGCAACCTGGTCAGCAACGGAGATACCGCTGTTAATAAGAGCAGGGGCAATAACAGCGTTGACGTTGGAAACGGCCTTGAAAACACCTATAAAATCATAATTAGAAACGCCCTCCTTGGTAGCAGATAATTAAAAGTTACTAACCCTTGCCAACGTAAGCACCCTTGTCGTTGTCACGGAGCTCAAGAGCCTCGTGAACACCGGTGGAGGCACCAGAGGGAACGGCAGCGCGGAAAGTACCTGTTGGAGAAAGGGAAAGAGAGTCAGTGATCGATGACGACTTCATTGCGACAAACACGTCATCAACAGATATGTCCCGCGTTTATCAAAAACAAGGCAGCAAGATGGATAACAAAGGAATCAAAAGAGAGATCGAGTAAGATCGGAGACGAGAACTCACCGAGCTCGGTGGTGACCTCAACCTCGACAGTGGGGTTACCACGGGAGTCAAAGATTTGGCGAGCGTGAATCTGTAATGAGACCCGAACAGAGGCAAAGGGTCAGTTTATCATCTTTGTATTGGAAGTTGGAATGAGAGACGAGCGCGTTTTTCTCGATGGGCATTGCTATCCTATTCTCGCTTCCCAGTCAAGCATCAACCCTAATCTCATTGTGCCCTTGTCCACCCCATCCAGATCCATCGCTCCAACGCATCCCGTCGTCAATCCATGGGAGAATCCCTATTTTCATCGCTTGCATATCAACCCATCCTCCTCACTCCCTCCATTGCACATTCCGTCAAGTAACTTGCCTTCTGGATGGGCATGGTTGATGATGTGTTTGATGGTGAAAACGAAGATTACGAAAAATTGACTCGGAAATATTTATACCTAAAAAAAACAAAAACGCTTTTGCAGCCCAATATCAATCAGTGGCCATCATAAAATCTCTGTTTTCCATATGAAAAATTGCGAGTTTCACAACTGCTTATCGGAGGATATCGGAAGATCAGTCATATCGGGGTGTATCGGATGCGGATTCTCATTGAGAACAATCGGGGATTCACGGGTTTAAGTAAAGTACTGGACAGGTGTCCGTAGTCTTCCGAAGCATCAAAGGAGATGAAGCGAGAATTGCCCAAAGTCATAGTTTCGTGGCGCCGTGTTGGAAGCAAAGAGGGTTATAAGGGGGTATATTTCGCAGGAACATTTAACCTGATGGGATGGTTGTTTTGTACAAGAGACAAAAATATTGGGAGAAGGATGAGGGAAAAGCATCCCTAAACAATAAAAATCATGAACAAGAAGAGCTGATGAACAAGGGTAAAGAGAGGAAGCTTGAAAAATATCGATACATGATGGTTGATGGAAAAACAAAAATACGTGAAAAAAGAATACAGAATATGAGAAGGTCCTATCTAGTACAGTGAAAAGCCTGAAATGAAACTAGAGACTTCTGCTTTCCTTACCGACGGCGACCGACTTCATCACCCGTACTCATTCCTCCGGTACCCTCTCCTCCAACGCCACCGTTAGTCTCTCCACCACTCACAGACCTCCTTCTCCCCCACCTCAACAAACCCCCAAAAACTGTGTCTTTTCCCTCGCCATCCTCAACCATACCAGGCCAAGACATGATCCTTTCCTCTTCTCCCTCACCTCCCCTTTCCCTTCTACCTCACCTCATCCACAAGTGTCTCTGCAGAAGTTTACTCTCCTCCCTCTTCAACCCAGCCCACTCCTTTGACAGCCTCCTCACCCCATTCGCAACAACAACCCATCCCTTCAACGTCTCCTCATCGCTCTCCTCATCGCTTGAACTGTCTTCATCCAATGGCGTTGAAAACAATGTGGTGTGAGCTTGGAGGTGTCGAAACCACGGATAGGCGCAGGTGCTTGTTCGTCCGGTACCGAGAGTTTGGGGAGATCAATGGTGGTCTTTAATACATGAAAACATCTTATCAGTACAGGTACACCTACACCTACGCCAGCCAAAGACAAAACGGATGCCCACTCACTATGTCTTCCTTCACGTCAACCCCAAACTCACAGCTTTGATTTTCTCTTGAACATGCTGTACGTCAACGCTCATATCTGTTGTGTTATTTTCCAGAATTTTTACGAGGAATGAGTGAAAGGTTGGTCACGTTTAATTTATAACATTTTTTGCTGTGCCTTCCAACATTTGGCTCACGTTTCGTCTCCCCCACCCCTTTGTTTGGAATATAAATTTGGCATTATGCGGCGAGGAGAGGTTCAAGATATTCCTTGGTATGCAAATATATATCCATTGCGATCCGTTGCGCCTCATCTTCTTCTTACAAAGCTTGGTTGGCGTCTTGCACGGTGAAATGGCTTCACACCTAAAGAGCACGTCTCCTGATCGACAACTTCGGGTACTGGCGGTAGCGAAAATGCTTGTTGTAACGTCCATAAAGATAATAATATATTTCTTGACTTGGTACCTTGGTGGTGTATTTATTAGCAGCATCCTTTCTGTACTTGACACGCTAGTGAAGCCTCATTACTCTTTGGAGGCTAAAGTTGATGCTCTGATCTTGGCCTCCCTGAAATCATATAACAAGAGGAAATACGTTCCATAAATACATGAAACAGATAATTGACAATGTAATCAAAGCCAAGAACCCTTTTAATGTAACAGAGTACGATCGGCAAGCCTTACAAGCTTATGAAACAGGTTCTAATAAAGGTACAGCTGTGGCGACTTCAGAAAGTGAGAGTATTTAAACCCTCTTTCAAACTTCCCCCAATAAGTATAAACCCAAAGAAGACTAAATTTGCTAAGGTATTCTCTCCAAGCTCGAGATCGCTGCGCTACCCAGCGTACTGATTCGCTGTTCAAAATCCTTACTCTAGTTGCGCGGCGGTGCAAAAATTATGAGAGATCGGCTGCTCAGTATATGATCCCAACAGAAATTGGAAATTCAATACTATTATCGATAGTCATCGTGACGGATGACCATGGAATCAGATTTAGCAGGGTCTTGCATGCTTCTTATTTGAAGCTTCTGCTTAGTTTCGCCCCGTTATGCAATTCATTAATTGTTAAAATGGGCGCGTTTTTCTTTGCTTTCAAGATAGCCGTTTTAAAGCGCCTCAGCTTTCCAATTACGGGGAAATTGTAATGAATCTTCAGGCTTCCCGCGAGCCAGCTATATATGTTGAATATATGTAGCTTCCGCTTAGTTTTCCCCCGACTACACAAAGGACGCGTTTTAACTTTACCTCCTACAAACCGCTTTGCCTCCAATTTTGTCGCTTGTATGAGAAGGCAAAAAGCGCTTCAATGACTTTCTCATTGTACGTATGAAACAGTGTTAGTCCATCAAAACGGCATGCAGGTTGAGAGAAGGGTGGTGTAGGATTGCAGCCGAAGAAAGGCCTAACTAAAGCAATCCTGAATTGGTGACAAATCCAACTCCAGGTCCGACCGACCTCGATCCAAGAACTTAAAAGGGCAAAGTAGATACTTTTCGCTTTCACATTCGATCTTACCACAACCCGTAATCCCATTATCATCATGAAGGTCACCGTCTTAGGCCAACCAAACCCACCGTCGGCCATCACAGCGTCAAACTCCTCCTCTCTCAAGGCACCATATCACCGTCCTCGCACCAACCCTCATCCGTTGACATCCCTGACCACCCAAACCTCACAATCATCCAAGGTATGCGTTGACCGATATCAACAAAGTCTTGCTCAGCGATACCGATGCCGTCATTTTAGCGCTTGGAAGATCGAGGCTGGAGCTGTCTCTAACACCAGTTAAGTGCGGTTGCGGTTGCGGTTGCTTCTCAAGCGCTGATGTTCTTTTTCTCTTTTTAGTTTGCTCGGAAGCCACGAAACTCTGATACCTGCGATCAAGGCTACCTGCCCTAAGGCTAAACTCGTTACCGTGACGTCTCTGGGCTGCAACGAATCCCTTAAAACCTCTACTACTTCACCTATTTTCTTGTCCAACTTGTGAGCTCCCCCCCCCAAATTGTTATTAAGTGCTAATCATTCTCAAGGTCCTCAAGGCAGCTATTGACGACAAGAACATCCAGGAGGACATTATCCGCAAGGAATCAGATTGGTTAAACTGGACAATGTGAGGCCTGGTGGACTTCAAGACGTACCTGGGAAGGGGGAGTATAAGGTTGCGGAGGGTCTGGGTGGGGGCATGGTTGCGAGAGAAGATGTCGCACATCTCATCAGTACTCTTGTAAAGGATCCGGAACTGTGGAAGCATAAGGCTCCTGTTGTCGTGTACTGAGGGAGCGGATCCCTTCTGTCTTGATTTGTGCGTGCTCTATCTGTTTCTATGCACGCGATTGTGTGAATCTCTTTTCATTCTTTCTATATTTTTGTTTCAAGCATTACTTGTTGTGTTTGAGAGGAAGTATATGGGTGGCAATCACATTTCGCGTTTCTATATCTTTTGGTGTGGATTTGGGGCCTTATTCTCATACTTTTCAGATTCCGAGATCTTATTTGAATCAAGAAAATCGTACTAAGACCATCATTCATTGTTAAAGCACTGTAACGCGTAAACTATGATAACTGTTAAAGCCGCGAGTTGCCAAACGAGTAACACTCATGGGACCTTAACAATCTTTTCTCCCACACACTGGCAATGAGGACGAATACCACAACTACCTCGAATACTGTAGCCTGCTGCTGCTTTGAGTTGTCGTGGGTGTCAGCCTTTCCGTCCAGATGCAATAATGTACCAAAAGGTGGGAACCGGAAGATTCTGACGAAAACCCAAATAAAAATTTTTGACACCAAAGAGGGCTTCTGCATCCAAAGAAACCTCCCTCGTTCATTTGCCATCCTTTCATCTACATACATATATTTACATCCGTACTTCGTCATATGCAGGAGGTGGCGGTCATTCCTCTTGACACTTCACCTTAAATTCGCCACTCGCTCCTCCACTGCCAGCCATGAATTTTCAAGTCGGTTTCGTTGCAGCAATGCACAAGATCTCCTCGCATATCCTGCAGGCCGTCTTTGTCGTAGGCGTGAGTGGATCCCTCCTCTTCATCACTGCGTGGGTAACAGGAGGAGTATTCCCACTTTTGTCACCAGTGGCGGCCATCATCAAGAAGAAGCGACAGATTAAAAGAAGACGATCAAGTGCAAAGCTTATACAGCAGATGACAATGTGTTCAACTTTATTCCGAGTCAAAAACTTGTCGAGAATAGGATGGAGCAGGTTGCATTTGCGAAGATGGGAATAGATTATTTCAGGTAAGGTATTTTGGATCTCTTGTAACCTCGCTGGAGACGCCTTTAACACCTTCTTTTTTTTTTTGTGTCATGCGTGGGAATTCAGGGTCTTTTTTGGTCCAGCATCTGGCCCTCGCTGTTTCGCAACTGTCGGCTTCGAAGCTCAAATCAAAGATCTCGTCCTCCGCAACAAGATAACCCGTCCGAAATGGCTTGTGGTAAGGCTCTACCACTATTTTTTCTTATCTTATACTGAAAACTTTTTGTAGGGTGCATCCACCAGTGCGCTTAGATTTTATGGCTCTCCTCACCTCCCTCGCAACAAAGCGAGACGTAACAGCAGAACTCAAGGAACACTATTGCGAAATGTACTATAAAAAAGGGCGATACACCACAAGATCTTAGGCCCTTGATGGAAAAATGCTATCGCATCTGTGCTCCCGACGATGCCATCGATGCAGCGCTCACAAATCCTCTCTTCAATATCGCCATCATGGTAGCAAACATCAATCCAAAGTATCGTCATATACCGGATTGGTATCTAAAGACGATTTTGGTGTATTATGGGTTGAAGAATCTGGTGGATCCAAAGTATTTGGCGGGACTTGTGTCGAGGATTTGTTTTTATACAGGGGAGGTTGAGCCGAAGTTTTTGGAGGATGGGTTGGGGGGGAAGGAGAGTATCAAGTTTGTGAAGTTGACAAAGAAGAATGTGTATGCGGTGTTGCATGCCACGACATGTATTCCGTTCATTTCAGGTACGTCAAAATAATGGGCTTTGTTTCTTGAATATCTCTTTGAGTTTTCGCGCTTGCTCCTCTTTTGGTTTATATGTACGAGGCGTAGTGGTTTTCCTATCATATCGCTCTTCCTTTTCCTTCTAAACTTCTATGATATGATCGCAGTTGTCTCTTGTTATTAAAAAAGCTTTCTGCGCGTCTTTTAACCCGCCTTTTTTTATAATGTAGGAACGTTGCACTCACATTCCTGAATTCGGTGACGGCTTTTTTGTCGACGGCGCACTCACCGACTACACCCTTAACGTCCATCTCCGCACCCCCGACTACCCAGCCCTCCTCTTAGGCGACTGTCTCACACGCCACTTCTCCCCCACCATTTTCGACAACAAAGTTCCTTGGCGCATCCCCCCGAAATCCTTCTTTGACCAGTGTTCCCTTATCCATCCCTCCCCCGTTTTCCTCACCCGCGTCCCTGACCGCACATTACCGAGCGTCGCGGATTGGTTCAAGACAGAGTATATAGAGAATCCTGCGAAACGACACCGAAATTGGAGGGTCACGTATGAGGTCTCTGAAAGATGTTGGGCGGGAGTTATGAAAGGGTTTATGGAACGGATTGGGAGGGGGGATGTGTGGGTGGATGAGGAGGAGGGAACGGTTTTGGGGAAGGTGGTTCAGATGAGGAGTGAATTTTTTAGAGGGGTGCAAGAATTGTTTCCAGCTTGATTTGCTAGGAGCGACATATACTATGTTACCCTTTTTTTGGATTTATTTCTTCAAAATTGTGCATATGTTATTTTTTTTCTTGCTGTGGTCTAAAATAATATCATGTTAATTTGAGCTTTTTATCTATGATGGGGAATTTAGGGCTAGAGTTCACTTTTACCAGTGGCTTGAAAAGAGTTATTTAGAAATAAAAAAAAAATGGCTGGACATTCTCTATACGTCAAAAAGCCTTACAATTGTTCTCAATTTCAATAATATCATAAAAAATCTATTTTATATACAACACCATTGCCACGCCCTCAGGGATGCACAGCAACCTTTTGGAGTTCCAATTCTTGTTGTCTACAGAAAAGAAGAAGCAAAAAATCCCAAATCAGCAATGCCCTAATTCATAAAGTCTGGAACATACCTTTTCCAATACTCCTGTTCTTTGATAGATTCGCCAAAGCCGGAAATAACCCACTCTCCTCATTCACAAAACTATCCAAACCTCATAAAGTGGGCTCACAATGTAATCAATGAACCCAACCTGACATTTCGATACCACCGTGTTGTTCCTGTCCATGAACATGGAAACGGGGTATCCGTTTTTCTTCTCCTCGTCACCCTATCAACGGTAAGCATAAATATCAAAACAAAGGAGGTCTCACTTGACGGAAAAATTCTTCCATGATCAGATCCGCCCATTTTTTACAAAGATCGTTGGATTTCGTGGCGTTAGAAATGTCACCGCATTTTATTGCTATGTCGAGAAGAAGTTGACGGTCTTTGGCATCCTCGAATTGAAGCCCTTTAAGTAGAACATATGTTAATTATGCAAAGGGGGGACCTTCCTTTTTGGTACCTGATCCTGATAACCTATTTTTGAATTTCGCTATATATTCGAAATGACCCGCCATGTCCGTCGCCAACACCATAGAAAGAATGCATGACCGAACTTGTTTAAATTTCTCGGTAGGAAGAGGGGTGAGGATGTTACAGGTGGGGTCGGTGGTCATCATTTCAAAGGCACGTGCGCAGTGATGGTTTTCAAGGACCTAAGAAGAATGAGGCGTTAGATACGTGTTATCGACAGTGGGGGTGTATGGTACCGATTGATCGTTGTAGCGGATCGCGAGGGATGAGCCGCTGTTGATGAGGTAGGCGTTGTTGACGCCGGGGTGGTCGAGATCGTGGATGATGGATGCGACGACACTTGAAAGAATTTCCTGGAAACATTATGATGATGCTGCGGCTGTAAATATTACCTCCGGTTTCACCATTGCCTTCATTCCCAAAGTTTGCAAAAAAAAGTAAACCGCCTGCAGGACATCTGCAGCGTGTGTAGAGTTATGATACAAGTTTCCCTAATACACTCATATCAGTAACCTCATCCAAAGAAAACCTCTGTTACCCTATACCCTGCTTCGACTTTTGTTAGGAAGCTTTGAATGATGGTTTCATCAAGGTTAAATTGGGTTTTGAGATTCAGACGGTCAAAGATCTCTTGAGCCATAAAATACAGTGGGCGACCTGGGCGGTGTTAGAGAAGTTCAGGGAGAACGGGCTACCGTTTGTGAGCTCAACGAGGTCGAAAAGTTTGAAATCCCAGGTCCCGATGGTTTTAAGGAGTTCTTGAATTTGGGCGTCACTCGCGCTGCCGAAATATGAGTCGACTTTATAAAATTTAATGAAGTTACCTTGATATTGGTTTCATGAGAGCATCGCCAGCACTTTTTTTTTTGGTCGTCAGTTAGAATATAAATCAAGATGAAGACATGTATATATACCTTGCCGGATTCGCCGCCACAATTGTTTTATCATTCCTTTCTGCAACCTCAGAGTGATTTGTAATCATGGCATTCAACCAATTTTTGACGTCACTGTCAATAGCGTCTTTGTTGACGTTTAAGTTTGGCATGAAAAGCTGATTTGACGATAGCAATTGTATGACATAGTCAAGACTTTCCATCACATCCACGTCGAGGTCTATCTAACGTTAGCCATTAAATGATTTTAAGAAACATACCGCATTTATCTTGGATGTTACGGATGGATTTGATGACTTTGGTGATAGGAGAATCCAAGTCAAGGTCAATATCCTTTTTAATCCTGAGATTTTGTTAAGCACGAGAATCAAATAAAACAAAACACTCACGCTTTCAATTGCACTTGCAAATCCGCGTTCTGTTTCGACAGTCTCGACACATGATTTTGTCGATCAATCAAATTAAACGCATACTCTTGCACAAACTGTTGCAACAAAAAACAACGAGATGCTTAAAAGCAATACACTGACTATAAACGTGATCTCGGCGGACCATTTTATATCCACCGCTTGGAGGTTGTTGGTGAGCGTTGTTGCAGTGTTGCCTGGAGCGAATGTTTGACCAATTTCGGGGTTGCGCTGGAATTGATAGAGGATACCGGTGCAGCTCGTGTAAAAGGCTTATTGGGTTTAAATATGATAAAGGCGAGAAAGTGTTTTTACCTAAGAACACGAAACACGCGAAAAATACGTGGGTCCGGAGTTTAGGTGTTCCGATTTGCATGTTGATGGCCATGAGTGAGACCAAACCATAACGCGCCAAACACCATATGGGCTTGACGACGATTAAGTGGAAAACGGTGTATGGAATGAAGGAGAGGTAGAGAGGGACCATGGAGTGGGGGTTGCGGAATATCAGGAGGCGTGATATTTCTATGACGACGAAAGCGGAGAATATATCTGAAGTTGTTAGTTGGGGTGTAAAAACATTGTTTGCTTTACATAATGGGAAGGTCCAGTACCAAATCTTTGTCCATTCGGCGGCGTCTGCGATAATTAATAAAATTCCGTACCATATATAATGGAGGATCATCTGTATGTAAGATTAGAATAAAGCCTGCAATGAACATGCGAGAGGGCATGCGGATACAGGTAGAGTATATGCGCATGGAGAATAATATTTGATATCAATGATAGTGAGGTTTTAACAAATCCAACGCTATTTCAAAACAACACATCTATCCCATTTATCTATCGTACCTGAACTTGTATAGGTCCCTTAATAACATCAAACCCGAAACATCTTGATGAATCCTCGGCCCTGCCTTAATAGACTTACTCCTAAACGACCTAAAACTTTTCTCAACAAAACAATGCCACCCATATTTTCTCTCTTACGAATTCGAGTTCGACCCCGCTATTCCTCTTCGAGTCGATCCATCCTTTGGTCCAGCTCCTTCGGGCAACGACGCCAACGCCCCAACTCGATCAGCATCATCCCCATAGTTTCGCTCAAATCCTACAATCGAACTTCTTGGACGAAGAGGACTAACGGCTGATATTGCTGATACGCTGCTTGAGCTTGCTGAGACGGAGGGTTGTGGGTGGACGGAATGGGTTGGGAGGTAGCGAGGGGCCATTTGGAGGCCCTTCGTATTGCAATGTCAGAGATTGACAAGTCAGATTGTTGGGTTGCCTTAAAAATTTTTAAAACGGAATGAGGAGAGCCAGAGGTGGTGGTGCTTTGGAAACGACCAAATCTGATAACTGTGGGATCATGCTGCAAACATGTCGTAATTTTAGGATATCGTGATGCTGTTGCTGCATTGAAACTGGTGCACACCGGTCCCGGTTCTTACAGTGCAAAGCTTTGTCTAGGTGAATTCTTTGCTGGAAAGAGGATATCAATAGTGCAATCAACTGCCCAAAACCATCAACTCCTTCAACTACGTCACCGTCGACTACAATCCCCAAAAGGGTTGGTTCACCCATACATGGTCGAAAGCCCTTTAAAACTCTCTTCATTATAACATCTGAAGGAATGTTCCTTAAAATCTAGCCAAGATTAAGGACTTGTGAAACTGATTCAGATCATTCGCATCAACGTCGCGTTACGGATGTATTTGCTGTAGTGTTCTCTCTTATGCCTCATGCTCCATCCACCAAGTCTATTTTGTATGGATACCTTTGACGATGTTTTATTTTCCCGTTCGATCATGGCGGATACCTCTTTCCGACAACAATGATACGATTTCTCTCAAGCGCGTTTACTGCGTCACTGTCGATTGGGGAGCATTTGGAAGATGTATAACCGGCTGATGCTTGCATACACGTTTATCTCATCACAATGTTTAAATTCAGGCTAAATTCTAGTTTGGATAGATTTCGAGATGAGAATATAGTCGGGGTGTGGACGCAACCATCAACCGTTGTCACTTCTAATACGTACCAGTAATAAAAAATAAAAAGCATGTATTCAAACTGGGCCACAAGTATCAAACCCTTACCAACCAAACAAAAAACAAAAACAACAAACAAAACAACCAAAACCGCTTTAAAATAAAAGGCACCTCAATCCTCATCCATATCCTCCGTGACAGTCTTCACACTCTCCTCCATCACAACCCTCCGTCTCTTGGCATCCTCACTCGTCCCTTCCTCAAAGAACGCCTTTGCCGTCCGTTTCCGAATCGCCTCAACACTGGTCTCATCTTCAGCCCATTCGAGGACAAGATGACGACCATACAAGTGCGTGGATGATAACGATTTAAAGGCAGCAAGTGCTTCTTGCTTGGTGAGGAAATCGACGAAACAGAACCCACGGTGGGTACCGTCGAATTTTTTGGGGAGACGGACGGATTTGACTTGACCAAAGGTGCTGTTGTTTTTTTACAAAAGGTGATTTTTAGAATTATCAGAAAAGAAATTAACTGTATGAAGAATAACGCATTTTGAAAAATCATACAGAAAAATTACAAACACCCACCTAAACAAATCCCGAATTTCCTTCTTATTCGCCTCGAACGGAATATTTCTCACAGCCAACTTACTACTCCTCGCCTCCTCCACATCCACTTCTTTCCTCTTCCCCTTCCCTTCTCCCGAATTATTCCCTCTCCTCACATTCGCATTCGAAAACTTCAACTGCACCTCATGTCCCTCAATCTTCACACCCTGTTTCACCTTCATAGCATCCTTCGCCATCTCCTTAGACTCAAACTCCACAAACCCAAATCCCATCGACAACTTCTTCCCCTTCTTATCCACCTTCATCGAAACCCTCACCGTTCGAACCCCAGGAACATCACTAAACGCCTCCTTCAACCCTTCATCCGTCGTCGTGAAATTCAAATTCTTTACAAACAACGTCGCAGCAGGCTCAACATCCTCCTCCTCCACACCCGTAGCCTCAACCACAATCGCCTTCTTCTCACTCCTCCCCTTGACCTCCACCTTCTTCTCCTCAACCTCCTCCACCTCCACCTCCTTCTCCTTCCTCACGAATCCCTCCTTAAAAGTCCCAACAGGCGCCCACTCAAGGTACAATGGCAAATGCTTAAACTTTGTGTAAGCTAATCGTCGGAACGCCACTTTGGCCTCATTTTCCTCCCCAAAATCCACCATGGCAAGTGTTCCTGTCGGTGGGACAGCGACTCGCGTGAGGGTGCCGAATTTACCGAAAAGTTCGTTCATGTCTTCTTCAGTGGTTCCGGCAGGAAGGTTCTTGACGAGAAGAATGTGACGGCTGCGTGTTTTCAGACGGTCACGGGAGAAAGCTTCGAGATCGATTCCCTCCTAATAGATTTTTTAAAAAATGTTAGAGAGGTGTTTTAAGAGATGTTTTTAACAAACGAAAGAGATATGTTTAAGATATGTTTTTAATAAACGAAAGAGAGATGTTTTAAGAAGGGTTTTTAATAAAAAGAAGAGATGTTTTAAGAGATGTTTTAATAACGAAAGAGAGATGTTTTAAGAAAAGTTTTTAATAAACAGAAAAAAAGAAAAAAAGAAAGAAAACCGACACGAACCTCTTCAAGGTATTGCTTAGTTTCTGCAATGATCTGAGTTTCAGCGACGGCCAGACGAACAGCCATATTATCAGATCCAGGATCCAAAATCTCCCCCTTTGTAACCCCAAGTTTCAAAGCCATAGCTTCCGCAACAGCATCGCTCTAAAAAAACAAAGTCAACACACTCACTCCAAATAAACCTCTCCACCCACATTCAAGAACAAACTGTTCCATCCAACATCACTGTTAGCCTCTGCCTTCCTCTTGGCATCCTTCTTCCTCTTGTATGAACTCGTGTTCTCTCCATCATCCTCTTCATGCATGGGGGGACGTTCTTTGCCTGGCACAACTTCGAGAATCCGGCCTTGGAAAATACTGTTGTCAAGAGCTCCGTATGCCTTCACCGCGTGTTCGGGGAGGAGGTAGAGGATGAATGCGTATCCTCTCGGTTTCTTGGTCTCTTTGTCAACAGAGATGTGGATCTAGTAACGATATAATACGTGTAAGAAAAGAAACCCAGATATGTCATGAAAACATCATACCTCTGACAAAGGTCCGTATTTTCCAAACAGTTTCTCCAAATCATCTCGTGTGCAAGTGTACGAAAGGTTTTTCACAAATAACCTTCCTGTGTCTGCGATGATGGATGCTGGGGGGGCTTCAACATCGTCCTTGAGTTTTGCACGTTCGGGAATGGATTGTGTGAGTTTGGTAGGATCCCAGGCGCGTGGGGTGAGGTTGGTGAGAGTTGTGGAGGTGGGGAGGGATGAGTCAAGAGGAGGGGCGGGGTCTTGTGGAGGGAAGGATTAGAATCCATTGGGTGGTCTTCATCGTTAGAGGAGAGTTTGGAAGACTCGTCGACTGATTCTTCTGCATCATCGTCCGACTGGGATACAAAACCAATAAGGGTACATGTTTAGTAAAAAGCGTATTAAATATCGTTGTTTCATACCTTTTCTTCCATAACCTTGTCATCGTCGTCATCCAAAGTCGACTTCATCCTCGACTTGAAATAATCCAAATCCGAAACCTTAGCATCATGCACCTTCTCATCCACCTCCTTCTCCTCCAAAACCGGCACCTCCTCAACCGGAAGATCCTGATAATCCTCATCCCCATCCTCCCCACCCACACCCTCATCCCCCCCAAACCTCACATGCGTCCTCGTCACCAACATCCCCTCCCCTCCCGCCTTCCGATTCTTCACCGCCATCACTTCCGCCTTAACCCCCTTCCCCACATTCTTCTTCATGACCTGATCCAACACATCCAAATCATCATTCGCCCAAGTCCGATGTTTTGCAGCTGCACGAGGTCTCATCACCTCCAAAAACTCCTTCAACTTGGGATCCTGGTCTGCGGCGTAAAGCGCTGACACATATTTTTGCTTCTTCTCTTGTTCTAGTAACGTGGCCTCGCGGTGCTTGCGGAGACGTTCTTCGGTTTCTTCTCGTCTTGCTGTCGCGGCTTTTTGAGCTTCTTGTCTTTGTTTGTGGGCTGTTGAGCCCTCCGTGTGGCGACTCCAGGGACGGGGGAGGGAGGGGTCGCCGACCTTTTGTTCAAAAGTCAGCATTATAATAGATTAATGAAGCAAGGCAACTGAATTCATCCCCGAGAACACCATAAAGAAGCCAAACGCACAACTTACCGCTTTTGCTTCAACGACCTCAATCTTTGAAGTATCAATAAACGTATTATTAAAATACTTGATAGCCGCTCTAGCCTCCTTTGCCGTCTTAAACCCAATAAACCCAAACCTCCTCAACTCTCCACTCCTATTCACCGTTCATCAGCATTGAAACGAAAACGATGTAAAAAAGCCTTACCCTGTTTTTGCTAGTTTCGCATCCGTCACCTCTCCTTTTGCTGAAAAATGCTCCTTGAATCGTTCTTGGGTGATGTGCTTGGGAAGATTCTTTACCATAATACGGGACCTAGTGGGACTTTGTTAGCAAGGGGAGGGGGAGGATCGGAGGAGCTTACATGGTGGGCCGGGTTAGGTGATGGCTGTGAGGCCTTCAAAGGTTGTCTTAAAAAAAAAAAAAAAAAAAAAGGTTGTCCGACGTTTTGGTCAGTGATGGCGCTTGCATGTGGGATATCGTTGAGAATGGCAGGATCTTTGGAGTAAAATGGACCTGGAGTTTGATGCTTTTTCCTTACCCCACTATATGTTTCGTGCTTTGTTGATTTGGGTGTTCCTACCTCGCTTTTCACGTATGCTTGTAATGGTTTTTCTGGCAATTAACCTGTCCACGCACATCTTTGGCGACTAAAACGGCCACTCCGATACCGTTCATATACCCAAAACTTTGCCGGTCAAAGTGTGAGACGCTCAGATCAACGATCAGCGTGAACGTGAGAAGAAGATCAAGGTAGCTGTTGAGGATGTCTGAAGAAGACATGGAAGCGATTTCTCCACCTATTATTTATTTCACGTCTTTTTCTTTCCTCACTACCTAGGTTTCGTGCTTTGATTTGGTGCTCCTACCTCGCTTTTCACGTGTGCTTTGTAATGGGGTTTTTTTGGAAATTAACCCATCCGCACATCTTTGGCGACGAAAATGGCTACTCCGATACCGTTCATTTACCTAGAACTTTGCCGGTCAAGCTGTGAGAAGCTCACATCAACGATCAGAGTGAATGTGAGAAGAAAAGGTAGCTGTTGAGGATGTCTCAGAAAGAAGACTTGAAGCGATTTCTCCTTTCTTATTTCACTCACTTCTTACTTATTTCACGTCTCTTTCTTACCTCACTTCATTAGACCTTGGAGCGATTTCTCCACTTCTTACTTATTTCACGTCTCTTTCTTACCTCACTTCATTAGTTTCGTAATTTGTTGATGTCGGTGTTCCTATGTCGCTTTTCACTTGTGCTTCATTAGACGTTCTCAGTAAAAATCATACTGAAACTATTTAACAATCGAGCAGATTATACTGCATACATAGAATATTGGGTCGGAATATGGTTTGACTTGTTGGTTTCTTTTTGTCAATGTTGAAAGATAAAAGAACAGAGATTGTATAGAGAGACATAAAAAGCAGAAATGGGTAGATTTCAACATCCTTCTTTAAACGAAAAATGAAATAACCGGAAAACGTAAAGATGCAGCGAAAGATATGTTGGTGAGGGAAAAAAAAACACTTGTTTTTTCCTCCATGAACTTGAGGAGACTTTTCAAAAATAGGGAGGAGACTTTGAAAGAAAATAAAAAAGGAAAGCTAATAAACAAGACGGGATGACAAAAACTGTAGATCACAAAAAAATAGGTGGAGGGTGGGATGAGATGAAAACAAAGATTAAGCCGCGATAACAACCATTGCAGCTGAAGCAGCCGCAAGGACAACGTATCCCATGATCATGGGGATGGAAGATGCTCCTGATCTTTGACCGGGAGGGGAGGTGGCCTGCGGAGCTGGAGCAGCAGGTGCGGGTGGAAGAGCGTTGTTTTCGATAGGTTTGAAGCCACGAACGACACTGAGTGCGGTGAGGAGTTCAATGGTTTCCATTTGATCACGGGGGTTGGTACCGTTCGGGAACGTGTATTTTTCAGGAACTGATATCATCGTGTTAGCATGGACAAAATACGAAAAAGTGGTAAGTACCTGGATTCAACGTTCTCACGCAATTCCAGTCGGCGTTTGTTCCAGGACATTTCTTGATATCTTCTAAAAGCGTGTTTTCAAGACTCCGTTCGATCATGTTCCGCACAGTCACGTTGGGGGTGATGGTGTAGAGAACGGCGAAACCCCTGTACATGGCCCAAGTGAAACCTCCAGGATCTTTGTTGCAAAGGGAACGATATTGAGGGTCACGACAGATGGGGTCGTGAATGATGCCGGCAGAGTCAACAAAGAATCTGTGGGCAGCGTCAAAGTGCTTGTGGGCTTCGTCGAGGTAGGTTTCGTCTTTGGTGAGATTGTAGAAGACGGCGAGACCAGGGATGAGGGCGCCGTGTTGGTAGGACCACTGGTTAAAATGGCGTGAGTAAAGTGGGCATTTTATTGGTCAGAGGGGGCAAGTGGACTTACGGGGTTGGGGGTGACGGTTCCACATTGATCGGCGGTAGCGCCAGGTCTTAAAGAATCAACACCATCCGCAATGATGTAATCAGGTTGGATAACGTAATCCTTCATCCATTTATATAACCTATCAGAGATTTTCCTTGTAAACCGGGTCCCTGGTGAAGCCATATAGTTTAGCTGCTGTTTGAACCATTTGGGCGTGGGTGATGGAGGATTTGTAGTCCTTTTGATCGAGAGTTTCTGTCACGGGACCAGTAAAGTCCACCTCCGCAGGTGGTTTCGTCCCATTGTTCCATGACGTGAAAAAAGGTGACATTGACGAGTCTGAGCCAGTTTCTTCCCTTTTCACCGGTTGCGCCAAAGGGGTTGACGAGAGCGTCTGGGCCCCAGATTTCAGCTCCAGTGATTGCTAAAGAGATGCTAAGTCAGTGAAAACCATTCAAAGCGGAATGATGTAAGAGGATTAATCTACACTGTCACATACCAGCTAGAGCCCACCACAAAATATCATCGTTCCATTTCCCCTGGAGAGTAGCCTGAATACCAGAGTTCCCGTCCAAAAAGTCACCTTGATCGTAAAAGGAGGCAATGGCCATCTGACCTGACACAAAGGTATCGTACTGACTATCACCGAAATACTTTCTGTACTCTAGGTACGTCTGCCAATACATCCCGGACTCGTGCCAGTGAAGAATGTTTTGATCCCAAGCACCATCTCCCCAGGATGTATAGTGATAGCCTAACCATCTGCTTCCGAGCCTTGCAGCGTTACGGATAGCGGCTTTGAAATCAAGAGGTGTTAATTACATTATGCTGGGTGATCAAATAGCAGTGGATCCATTTGTAAACGAACCTGGGTCCTTGACATCGAGGGTGACTGCTCCAAAGGAGGAGGTGACGGCAGATGCCAGCACAAGCACCAGCTTTGAGAGTGCGCCTAAAAGCATTGCTGTATCCTCTGGTTTAATGTATCTTGAATGAAAGGATATGCAGATGGAGATGGAGTCCTGAGTGGTGTAGGCAGTAAGCAAACGACGATGATACAGTGTTGTTAAAGAGGCTGTATATCTGAATAAGACAATAAAAAAGGAAGACGGGAAACAAAGTAAATATGATAATGTAAAAAAGTGAGTGATGAGTGAGGAAATAAATAAACAGCAGCAGATGAACAAGGTTGAGTTGTGTGTGTGTTTGTAAGGAATTAAGGAATAAGGAATAAAAAAGAGATAGATTTTGAAGGTGGCGGGCATATGAGTTGTTAAGTGATGATAGAAAAGAACAGACTGTTGGAATAAGGTTAAAGTTTAAGGTTCTAGGGAGGTTTGTTTGTACTACATCAACATCACTATTATTATTATTTAATTATTATAATTTATTTATTAATATTAATAATATTTATTAGTCCAAATTGTCAAACTTTATTCTTGACTCTTATAAATAAGTTTTGTGGCGTTAAAAAACAAGAAAAGAAACATAATATTATAAAATATTTACTCACATTTACAATAATATGTTGTTTCATTTCAACTCAATTAATGATCATCAATGTGTATGTATATGATAAGATTATTTATATATAGCATAACAGCAAGAGGCATTTAAATATCAATATATATTTATATTATTTACAAGGATGACAAGAAGAAACCGTTTCAAAGGCTATTAATGAGTCGACGTTTAAATCTCAAAAGCTGATTAGCCAACTTTAATACCTACTTCCAATGCAGCAAAACGAGATGATCATGCGCGTCGGTGGACACTAGGATACAGGTAATATTATTGATGATCATGCAGATGCTTGATTAAGCGTTGACTGGATTTACTTAAACCTTGTTCGTGTATAATTGTACAAATCATCTCACCAGTTGTAGGTTCAATTACACACTTTCTCCCGTGCATGTCGACTTTTGGGGAAACATGAAAGGAAAGCGTTTTCATGCTGATATATGCTGTGAGGTGCTGCAAGTACAAACATGCTTATTGAAGCGCTAATCGCATGGCTGCATCAGAATACAACACTTGCATTCGAAACAAAGATGCTTTTCAGCCACCATACTGTTTTATTTGCTTTGCAGTCGTCTCTCTTTTCGTTTTTAATTCGAAGGAAGGGACAACTGGGTAAATATTAGATATACTTCAACTACTACCTTTCCTCTTTATCCTTTTAATTCTCCATTCTTTCTGAGCATAATTTTGAGTGCATATTGAGGGTCCCAAAACGTGAACTTTTATCTAATCACTGGAAAACTGTGTGATCTCCCAAGAGCCCTGGTTTTTTTAACGATTACCAGCGTGAAGTGATAAACTGGTGCTGTAAAGAAAAATCAGATTTGCGCCTTGAACCCTGTCCTGACTCCTGGTGGCGATTAGCCCGCGGAAGTGCGCAACTTGCAGGTGGCAATGGCTTCTTTCAGCCATCAGCCTCCGAGTGAGGAGAAACAGAGAGCGTGTTTGATGATTCGGAAAACCAATTGTCAGGTTTGAAGGCTGGCTGATCCACCTTCAGCAGCTGCGGCTTTCCACTTGGATCATTCCCGAAAGCAACTGACATTCAGAGCCTCAGAGGGTGGATAAGTGCAGGCCTTCATGCCCGCGGGCCTATTGCCAAGTTGGGATAATCGCCACCAGCTCGGAGATGCCGGAATCTGTCAAAAGTTTTGTATATAAAAGTGCCGTGTGCTTTTCTTACCTTTCATTATCACCACCACCACATTTCATTCTTCTCATTCATTGACTTCGTCCACCTCAAACCCAACAAAACGATGCAGTCCATCACGATCCTTGCTCTCCTCCTCGCCTTTGTCGCCATCTTTACCAACGCACGCCCCTCTGGACCCAACGTCCCAAGATGCCGTGACGAACGTGTCTTTGCAGCCGCCGACTCCTACCTCGCCGCCTACCCTTGCGTTCTCACCGCCTTCAAGTCGAGCTTCACCACCACCAATTCATGCAGAGCGTGCGATGTGAGTGTCCTTGCTTCGACGCTTGGGCCTTCCATTGCTGTTTGCCCTCTGTCTGAGAGGACGATTCTTCAGGCAAAGTTGGTTGAACTTAAGGCTGTCCTTGATCAAGCCTTGTGTCAAGATCTAAGCGCATCTTTTACGCTGCGTGAACCTTGACAATATTGTTGGGATTTCTTTCATTTCTTTTTGCTTGGCCCCTCGATTGATGGCGTGTTCGAGATTGCTTTTGTTGGCATTGTTTTTTGCTATCCTTTATTCTTTTCAGCAATGTTGGCGAATGGCCCAGAAGCTTTCTTCCTTTTTTCTTATCCCTTGTGTATCTATTGTATGTATGTGTTGGATCTGTTGTCTATAGTGCCTAGTTCGGCTCGATTGCCTGAACTTCAGTGTTTTTGAGAGATGGAATATATTGTTCTTGTGCGAGACTTCTGACTCGTGCCTTTTTTGTTACCCTTGTTTCACCTTGATGTCGCGTGTCGCAAATAGTACGAAATTCTGGACACAAAGAAAAGTTTCGAAAACATTCCACCTCCATCGACATTTCCCAACCAAAAACGCATCAACATCTATCCATACATCCATCCCAAACAATGACCAACCCTCAAGAAACGGACCTCTACTCCCAAAAGCCAACTCGCCTTTGTAGACGAAGATTACGACCTCTCCCTCACCCTCTTCACCCGTCTCATCGACGCCAACCCCTCTTCCGCCGATTACTACCTCAACGAGCCATCACCCATTCCAAGCTCTCCAACCCTCTCGACGCCCTCAACGACGCCACCGCCGCCATCATGCTTGCAGCAGGAAACACGGACATTGCGGCAAAGGCGAATATGCGGAAAGGTGTAGCGTTGTTTGAGTTGAAGAGGTTTGAAGAGGCTTTGGAAGCGTTGAAGGAGGCGAAAAAGGATTGGATCAAAGGATAAACAGTTGGAGAAGTGGATTGAAAAATGTGAGGCTTTGGTGCCCGTGAAGGTGGTGGCTGCTGCAGGTGAGTTTGGGGTTATTTTTTTGTTTTTGGAAGGAATGTTTTGTTGAATCGGTTTGTGGTGAAAGCAGAAACAGTACCCCCGCAGACTATCGCTCCCGCCGCTCCATACCTTCCACCAGCCAAGGTCTGCATTCATTTATTCATCTTTTTTCCTTCTTTTTTTTATTTGTGGCAGCTTTCTGCTTTTTTCTTAATGATCGTTATCCACCGCCATTGATTTCATATTAACCCCTCCACCACCACAAAGATCCGCCACGAATGGTTCCAAAACGAAAACTTTGTCACCGTCTCCGTCTTTATCAAAAAACACCAAAAAGGAACTCGTCAACATCGACTATGCCCTAAATCCCTCTCCGTCACTGTCAAACTCCCCACAGGGAGTGACTTTACTCTAGACCTCGACCCACTCGCTCATGCTATTGTGCCGAGTGAAAGCAAAACATTCCATTCTGGGTTCAAAGATTGAGATTAAGTTGAAGAAGGAGAATGTGGGGGTTATGTGGGGGACTTTGGAGGGAGAGGATGAACCGATTTTGAGGACTATGCAGGCTGCGGGTGAACCAACGTATCCGTCGTCGTCAAAGAAGGTATGATCATGTTTCCAAAATATTCCTCTACAATCGTATTTCCTCTACCATTATATTTCCTCTACCATAAAATTTCCTCTGCATAGTATTTCCTCTACCATCCTATACTCTCTACTCCCTGGTGTTTCATTTATCCCGTTAAAAGTTTCGAGAGATTAACGTTTCATGATAGAAGCCCAACTGGGATGCCCTCGCGAAATCGATTGAAGAAGAAAACCCGAAGGCGAGGCAGCGCTCAACTCGTTGTTCCAGCAAATCTATCGCAATGCCGATGATAACACGCGACGAGCCATGATGAAGAGTTTTGTGGAGAGTAATGGAACCACGTTGTCTACTAATTGGGAGGAGGTGGGGAAGGGGAAGGTGGAGGTGAATCCGCCGGAAGGGATGGTGGCGAAAAAGTTTGATTTGTAAAAGTTTTGTGGGTGTTGGTTTTTTTGTTTGTTTTTTGTGGGGATCTGGAATTTCTTTTTTCTTTTTTTTTTCTTTTTTCGTTTTCTTTGGGTGTGTAATTATGGGAGAGAGGATGGGAGTGGGTGTTTTTTGTATGTGCAAAATGCTTTTTTTAGAATGAAGAAAGTGGTGATGATTTGCATACCTCTTTTTTTTTTTTGAGTCTGGTGTGGGTTTTTGAACGAAAATGAACAAAACGGATGACAAAGTCTTTAGCGTGGGGATTGTGATGCCTGAATCTAATGAATCTTTTTGTTTTTTAAATCACATCACTTGCTAAAACTGTGACGCATAAGTCAATGTAAGCTTAACAAATTACAGTTATCAATTTTGATATTTCTTTACTCGGTCATCTCATAAATTCATCTCAACACTTGTCGCTTTAAACAAGCCCATGTTTTAAAAAACCGTACACGCTTTTCTCATGATTTCATCTCAACGTGGAGCGCAAAAACGCAGGGTAAACGAGATTTATATTAAGTATCTAAGGATATGTGATTGTTTTGACCAAAAAAATGTTTGAAAAAGAAACAAGACAATAAAAAGAAACAATAACAATAATATTAATAGAGAAGGCCTTGTGCCAATCTGGGGTAAAAAGAATTCAGGTTTGATGGTTTTTGGCTTGGAGGACGTCATCAGGAGATTTGAATGTGTTGGACTTTTTTTATGATTTAGTCATTCTACGCGATAGACCGATGGAACTGGAGATTTTTAAAAGTGAGGTTAGAATCGGTAAGGATTATAAAAATATATGGAAGGGAGAGGAAGGGACTTGAGGTTTACCTATACCATGCCCCGCCGATTAGTGTTAGGAGGATACCTGTGATCATAAAGTAAATCGAAACGTTAGACAAATGGATTAATTGGGAAAAAAAACGGCCACCACTTACCCAACCCATTAGGAGGCACGGTAATAATATACCCAAACACCCACACACTCAACGCAATCGTCATACTCTGCTTCACATTCCCCGCCACAGTCATACTCAAAGCTCCGACCCTCCGGTTCGCCATAAACGACACCAAATTCAAGAAAAACGCCAACCCCCATTCACCAACAACGCCACCATCAACGCCGCAATGGACACTTCGAAGCTCCATCCGATGCAATGGAAACACCGATAGTCACCATCATTGGGGAGATGAAGCGTTGGAACGCCGAGAGTTCACCCGACCACCATGCGACGAGGAGACATTGGAGAGTGGCGAGACCGGACATGCGACGGAGGAGGTCGAGAGGGTGGAAGTGGAGGGTGCCGACGAGGAGACGGTTGGTGCAGATGCCTTTTAGGGAGGAGAGGAGGACGCCGAGGAGGGTCATGAGGAGGCCTGGGATGGAGAATTCGTATTCTCCGAGTGTGGCTAGGGCGACGCCAGCAATGACCTGATAAAAATCACGCGGGTATGCAGAAACAGGAGGCATGATATAGTTAGTATATGTAGTAGATACGATTACTGGACAAGATAAAGCTCACCATCATAAGTGATAGGTAAACATTTTGGTTCGCAATCTTTTTCCCAAAAAACACACTCTCCAACGCCAACGTCACCGCTGGATTTGTGCTTCTCACCACCTGATGAAACGGCAATGACACCATATTGAGCGATACATTCGACACTGCGATATTGACTGTATATAGAACAGAGAACATGAGGATTGTAATCACGTCATGTCGTTTAGGTCCTTTGACGGTTGATGTCGGAAGCGAGACGGTTGTGGATGAGGGTGTTGATGTGGAAATGGGGTCGTAGGTTTGTTTGGAGGTGGGGACGAGAGATAGAAAGATGATGGAACCGATGCAGGAGAGGAAGGTGTGGATAGCGGTGAGGAGCCAGGGGAAGTTGAAATGGAAGAGTTTCATGATGACTTTGTTGTCTGTAAGAAAGGGGCAGCATTAGCAGACGAACATAAATCAACAACAATGATGTTAAACGAAAAGAATACAAAGTTGATCAAGATGATATCACAAAGGAAACTACTCACACATGGTCATGGATAAGTTGAGTAAAAAGTAAACGACAACAATGAAATGTGGATTATCAATAGCTTCCACAACCCAAGCAATTCGATTCCCAACTTCCTCCAAGCACATCACAACCCCAGAAAACCTCGACATCATTCTCGACATTCTCTGTCGTTCATTCTGCCGCTTCATCCTCCAACGATCTATCCGTGACAGCTTGGAAATGTCAATCGAGACCGCAGAAGGGGTGGGCTTGTTGTGTTTCTCATCATCAATGTAATGGGTTGAAGCGGGGAGTGGTGCGGATGGAAATGAGGCGGATGATATGGATGGTGGTGGAGTTGTATGTGAGATTTGATCTAGAAAGGGTGGTTTTGAGTCCTTTGCCGAGAGGTGTTCCGTATCCAGCCGATGAGTTGATGAAACGGATGTAGTGTGTTGCTGATGATGCTGAGCTCTTGCGTCGTCTTGTATGGAGGTTGATGCCGCCATGATTCAACGCTATGTGGTATTGATAACAACGTGTCGACGGTGTTGTCGTAGTGATGATGGGAGACGAGGGTCGTTGATGGCGAGTTTGGGGTGATGGATGGATGATGACGGCTGGAGCGTGCGTTTTCCTTTTTGAACCCCTTCCTTGTCAGCGAATGGTGGAATTCCTGATTTTCGTCCTATGCAAGATTTCTTGGCAGACGCAGAAACCCCTTTTCCGCATACAAAAAAATTAACTTGCGGGTGAAAAAAGTTTGGTGAGACGGGGGGTGTCTGATCCGTCGTTGAAGTGGTATGTCACTGCTGTCGCTGAATCGGCGTGGACGCGATAGAGAGAGAGAGAGAGAGAGGACAGTTTAATGCCGTCAAATCTTGACGAAAGTTAGCAATAACTCCTTACTGAGTTAAAGTTGTCGATTGAGTTTATCGAATCTCCAATCCCTTTCGCTAAAACAACTAATAAAAATCATCCGCAAAACCTTCCTAAGACTCGAAAATCCTTAAAGATTGTAAATGCTTCGGAACTGTTTCTGCAACTATGCTTAATCCACCGGCGATCTTCACAAATTGGGTTTATTAATGTCACGGAATTTTGAAGATCTTCATATAAGATGAACGTGCTGGATCTTCAAAAGAAAAAGAAAAAAACACTCGTGCGCCACGTGTATCAGTGCTGTGAGCCTGTGTTCCTTCATCGATGCTTGTACAGAAATTCCCTTAACAGCTGAGCCTCGTATAGAAAGGCCACGTAGTCATCCTATTGTTGTAGGTGGCGGAGGGTTTGAGGTGGTATGTGCACCATCGCCAACGGAAGATATTGATTTATGGCTACAGTCTTGAAGACGTAAAAAAAAAATTCATACTGCAATGCATACAAAACAGGATGCCGAATATAAGCAGACATATATTGAAGAGAGAGTCTTAGTAAAGCCCCCCACTCCTGGGCCGTGAAATATGCCCTCTATATGTAACGCATCTGGGGTATCAAATCTATTGAGGATTCGCACGTTTACCTTGCTTTTGCGGCGCAAGTGTTTTTCGCTTGATCTGTAATCAAGAATAGAATCCCGCATGTTAGCTCGCACGAAAACACACACAAAAAAAAAAAGAAAAAAGGCAACATCCATCCACGCACCGAATCCACAAGCCCCTTGAGTTGATCCTCTTGGAAACAGGTTTGGGAGCCTCGTCCATCGGTTTCTTCTGATCGACAACGTTGAGCGATCGTTTCTCAGCAAGGAGCTTCTCCATGTTTTTCGTCTTCTTGAAACTACATAGCGAAAACGTGAATAAATACTTGGCGTCATATCTAAAATATGAACATACTTTGGATTTGTAGGATCAATCGCAAACTGATGCGACGTCAGCGCCTGAGCGAATCGTGGATCCATCGTATTCAACTCGAAATCATCCTGCGTGTCTTCCAATTGTTTGACATGCTTCTTCTTCTTCTTGTTCAACTGCTTTTCTTGCTTCAAGATTTCTAATATAAAAACCTTGTTAGAAATGATATGCGGTTAAACAAGGGTTTCTCACGTCTTGCGTCAAAGTGCCTGGACTGCGTTTGGTTTTCATCGTCCATCATGATCAGCTCAAGCTCGGCCTTGGATTTAGCTTGTTCAGCTGCAGTCTCCTTCTTACTCTTCTTGGCGGCTATGAGGAAAAAGGTTAAGTGGGATAAAGGTGAAAGTTCAGATCTTACGTTTAGGTTTGTCGCTCTCGAAAAAGTCGTCTGCGACAAAGTAAAAAGAAAACGTCAGCAATATAAAAAAAAAACCGATGCTTTTACCTTCATCGTCAGAATCCGCATCCTTCTTCTTTCTCTTCAGCTCGGCGTTACGCTCCTTTTTCCTCTCCCGTTTCATCCGCATCTGCGCTTCAAACACAGTCTCGTTCTCTCTTGCTACAAAACCCCAACAAAATTAACACAAAACTTCAGCACCACAGAGCATATAAAAAAATAGTAAAACATAATCTCACCTTCTTCGACGCCATCTTCTCCGCAACAGCCTCACTTAACCCAGGTGTGAAAGTAATCTCCATATGCACATCATCCTCTTTCTCCTTCTTCTTTCCTTTCCCAAGCACCGGCGCCGCTTCCTCTCCGTCCTCCCCACCCCCCTCCAACAACAACGCCTTATACTTCATCACCTTCTCCTCATCCAACTCCCCTCACTCTCCTCCGAAGACGAAGCAAGATACGCCTTGAAATCCATATCCTTAATCTCCTCTTTCGAAAACTTTTTCCGCGTCACTCGAATC
This sequence comes from Chytridium lagenaria, assembly GCA_025449115.1. NCBI lineage: Eukaryota > Fungi > Chytridiomycota > Chytridiomycetes > Chytridiales > Chytridiaceae > Chytridium > Chytridium lagenaria. The sequence goes on from JAHLKC010000162.1 coordinate 32,952, forward strand.
CGTTCAGGGTCATCCTCATCCCACGTTAACTTGACACGGGAATGTTGAAGTGCCTACAAAAAGTCATTTAGACAGATATATATAATATGCGCTGTACGTTTGTGGTGAAATCGGCGGGGATGTAGCTGGAGGGGGGTTCGGTGATGGTTTCGCGGGGTTTGTTCTCAAATTCCATGTCGTCAGGGATGTATCGTAAATCAAAGTAGTTGGCGCTTTTCTCAAACTCGGCACCATCGCAGCCTTCTACGATAGCAGAGGCCGTGGCAGTGGTGTCGCATTCAACGACAGCGTAATAATACCTATTTGTTGTTGTTATAACTCGTTAATCCAAAAACAATAAATTACTTTAACCGCTCGAGCTGGTATTTTCTCAATGCTTGTTCATCAAAATCATCCTGATCTTGATCGTAGAATAGTGGCTTGTTGACGTCGTCATCGTTTTTAAATATCTCAGCCGGTGGGCCTTCACGTTCCTCCTAAAACATCACCTAAATCAGCCCCCAACTTTGACGCCGTATTAGAATAACGAACCTTCTCCAATCTCTCCTTTCCAAAATCAGACGGAATGATGGATATGGAAAGAATCTGTCCTTTCTTTGGCTTGAACCCCTCAAACGCCTTCCAAAGGTCTGATGCCTTCAAATTATCCCAATCCAAATTCACAACTGCGAAACGGCAGGAAGGAGGTCCACGTTCAACCTTTTTACCGTCCGTTAAAAAAATACCCATAACAACAGGTTGTTACCTTTTCTTCTTCTTTAAGCTCAATCCCAACATCATCATTTTCCTCTTCAACCTCCACATCGGCCTCCTCTTCTTCATCCGACGATTCGACAAACATCTCTCCACGGATAAGCCTCGATCCTTCCATCTCCTCCTCATCCTCATCACCTTCACTAACACCAAAGTCTTCCTCCTCCTCCTCAGCACCCTCATCGTCTCCCTCCCCCTCCTCCCCGTCCTCCTCCTTCTCATCCTCCTTCTCATCCACCCTATAAAACCTCCTCATGTCCTCCGAAGTCGTCGCCTTGACTTTTCGGCCATACCGATCCCTAGCTAAGCTTACCCAGTCAGTCAAATCGCCCTAGAAGCATGCAACAGTAGAATAGATACTCAACTGGACGTTCCAAATTCCTCGCCATCAAAAATCGCCTGGAAACGGGGATCAACAACGACTTTGGAGGAGTTCTTTTTGGGACGGAGGAAACGGGGGTCCCGCTTGAGACGGGCGAAACGTTCATCGTCTTCCATGGTAGTTGTTGAGGGTTCTTTTTTTTTTTTTTTTTGGTGGAATTGTCACAGTAAAGCTAAGAAAACAACAAAAGCTTGCCTATTGGCAAAAAACGCTTTAAGGCGCGACAATGTGCTGTTTAAACAGGTTTTTAAGATACAGATAAAACGTGGCCTTTTACGTACGGATATGAGAAGAAAAGCCATCTTAAAAAAAATAAGAAAAGAAAACCGAAAATGGCACAACTAAATTCATCCTTAGGCCTTGTAAAAACAAAAAGGTATATATATGTACAAGCCAAATGCGGGCGCAAAAGAAAAAGAAAAACAAAGAATGAAACAACCGCCATCACCAGCTCCCCATCTCATTCTGACTCTTCATCGTATACGCAAGCTCTTTCACGTTCATCAACTGTCTCGCAATGTTAACCATGTTCACCACATAAATAATGAACGCTAAAATAAACCCCGTACAATACGACACCACCAACGTCGCATAATACAAAAACACACTATTATTGATCAAAAACATGATCACACCGTAAAACATGGAATACCCTATCAAAGTGGACGCTCCAACCACAAGCCATCCAAGCGTCGTCACCGCATTCTTTAGCGCAAGAACAATCTCGGCTTGTTGCGTCGCGGCTATACTGGCCACGCTTGTGGTGTTTTGATGAGTGCTTAAAATGGGTGTAGGGCTTTTCCGTGTTGCGCTTAACATGCTTGAGGAATTTTTCCGTCCTGTGCTGCTGAGCCTTCCAATAGATGGACCCATGACGGAACGGAGGTGAGAGGCAAAGCTGTTTCGAGCGACGATGAGGACAATATCGAGGGCGATGAAACAGAGCAGCCATAGTCCTGCGCAAGTCGACACGATGACCATGAATCGTCCGTGAACCGTTTTAGTGTGTTCCGTGTATTGAAAGTAATCGCTGTAGTAGCCTTGGTAGATGAACAGGGCTGTGACGGAGGTGATGGGGAGGATGAGGGCTGGAGAGGAAGATGGTTCGGATGATGCGGATGGTGCGGTTTTGGAGGGAGTTGGATTTAAGAACCATGTTGACAAAGAGTAAGGCGGCGATGTACAGGATGTAAACGCCAAGACCGTTCAGCGAGCTAATGCGTCATGATCAATAATGTTAAAAAAGGTGCAAGGACTTACTGAAGAGAACGGTTCGAATGGAGACGTAAATGGACAGTGAAAGCGCTATTGCGTTAAAGAGGCATGAGATGGCCATGAGGGCGAGAAAGACTTCGAATTGGGAGAGTTGGTGGTAATCGGGTGGAGGAATGTTGCGGAGAAGAGATCGTTTGCGACGAACGTGGACGGATAGAAAGGTCACAAGGATTCCGAGGAGGACTGTACCCCAGTTGACCCATACCAGCACGGTTGCAGTTTCTTTCCATGCTGGGACCAAGTGGCAGTCCTTGATTTGGGAGTAAAAGCATTCCTCTATTGAATATGTTAGTGGGGGTATCCCCTTTGATGAGCCTTACGTTTCCAGGTAGAGGTCGGAGGTGTTTAATGGTGATGATGGTCTTGCCATGTCTCTGGTGAAGTGGTGGGATGTGGTATAAATTAGGTGCAAGAAAAGAAGCGGACGACGACGCGCCTCTCATTTATTTATTTTGATGTTACATTCAAATATCTTTTTTTTTTAATTAAATATATTCCGAATGTTGCCACACCCATTACCCCATATATGGGCAAGACCTCCCTTGTTTTTTAACATAATTGGGATAAAAAGGAAACAAAATGAAAGATGAAACGGAATTTTGTATTTATTTATCCTGAAACAATTTCGCCATAAATGACTTGTGCAAATAACCTACAAAAAGCCCTTTTTTAGCAAACCCAATATCTGGATACTTTAAACCCCCATTGACTTGCTTTCTTTAACGCGAAAACTTGACTGTATTGTTTCAAATAAACAGGAATGTTACGTTAGGATCTCTTTTCATTATTGCTTTCAAACAAACGTCTTTTAATAACATCACGCAACACCATCTCACCCGTTTTTTCCACAAAAAGCCCAAAAAAGGTCCTACGACCCCCGTAATGTCTGCGAAAACAAACCAGCACATGGGGAAAACCGAAAAACCACCACATTCACGAAAGACATTGAATACGGAGCGCTGGTCATTGCTTTCGACTCAATCACGACAAACGTTGGTTTGGGTTTCACTAGTTTGTTGACGGTTTCTTTGTTCACAAAAGCGTTCCTTTCAACGCCCCCAAAACACATCTTTTAAGAAAAACCGTCATGTTGTGTCGACGGTTTCTTTATCATGAAAAGCGTGACTTTCAACGCCTTACACCACGCCTAAAAAAACACATCACAACACATCATCAAGCCCCCAAAATTCCAAAAAAAAAAGGTACAATCTATTCCTACGACCGATAAAGTCTGCGAAAAAAACAACAAAAACAACACGAAAAAAGAAAAAAAGAATCAAGGGAACCGTAAACCCCACATCTCTCAAACAAACCGACAAAAGAAAACTCGTAAAAAAAACACACGATAACGATCCAAAAAAAAAACAAACAAGGAAAACAAAAGCACCACCACCCAAAAAAAGAAAAAGGATACTCAAAAACTCTCCTTTCATCCACACAAAAAAAGGCAAAAAACGAGAAACGCCTAACAGAAAAAAAAAAAAGGGTTTACCACAAACGTAAAAATCACAAAAAAAAGAAAAAGAGGGAAAGAGGAAGGGTGGGGGGAGAAAGTGTGGGTAAAAAAAAAAACGACATATCAAATCACCTTCACGCCAAAACCAAAGACCCACGTGCATCCTGCGCATACACAAGATTCGCCGTAAACCCTGCATTCCCTCCCGCAATACCTCCACTTCCAATCGCGACAATCGCGTTCGTCGAAAACCGAACGGGCGCTGTCCCAGCACGTGTAGCTTCAAGAGCATACTATAAAAAAAAAAGGGAGGCGAAATGTTAATCAATAGAAAAAAAAAAAGGGGGTGTGATGAAAAAAAACAAAACAAAACAACCCAGTAAAAAATGCATAACATGGCAAGAAAAAAAAAAAGGGGTTTGTAATTAAAGAACACTGGTGAAAAAGCAAACAAGCAATTCAAAAAAAAAAAACGAAAGAAAACGGGAGGTCCAAAGAAACCCCCCCGCCCCATTCAAAAAAAAAAAATAATCTTACCTTTACAAAAAACGGTCCATTCACTCCCGTCAAACTCAACGTCGCCACCACATCCGTCGCCCCCGTCCCCCCCAACCCAGGCACAGCCGCAGTCGAAAAATTCCCCGCCGCACTCCCAGTATCAAACCCACCAAGCTGATACGCCACTCCATTATCCGTCCAAGTCACATTCCCCCTCATCTCCGTCCAAGCCAAAGCCGTTCCAAAAGGGTTACTCTGTCCAAACCTAAAATTCGTGGTCCCCGTAAACAACGTCTCCAACGACATCGACACCGCCGGTCGGTCGGGAACAAGGACGCGTTACGCGTCGTGATCGGGAGGTCAATGAGGGAAAACGTTGGTGAGCGCATAGTCTATCGTGGGGTTTCGTCGAGGTTTCGTTGAGGATGGAGGAGAAGGTGCTGGAAATGCTGCCAGAGTTGAGGTATTTGGATAAAAAGTCGGTTCGAGGCTGGGGTGGCGGAGGAGACACCGGCCGAGGGCTACGGGGGGTTGGTAGGTGACGGTGGCGGTGGTGAATTGGGTTTCAACACCACGGGGGAGGGAGACAGAGGGGATAAGGCGCGACCGAGGTTGACGGAAGCGCCGGCAAAAGTGTAGTTAAAGTAGAATTGGAGGTCACCATAGTTCATGGAGACGGTGGAAGGGTTGGTGAGAGCGAGGGTGAGGTTGAAGGTGAGTTCGTTGGGGTTTCCTGCAATCAAGTCGAGAGAGACGATACGAGGGGATGTGCGGAAACCGTTGAGACCACGGAGAGCGAGTTGACCCACGTTTCCAGAGCACGGGGATAGGGAGCTTGGTAACGTTGATGGGACCAATTTCAGTGTTGAGACCAATGTCTGCTGCGCCGATAAGGTGGCAGAGACAGTGTCAGCAGAGGTGGTGAGATCACGACCCAACGTTGAAAGTTGGTGAGGTAGGTAAGAGTTTTCGGAACGAAGAGAGAGGTTGGTAAAGGTGGAGTTGAAGGGAAGACGTTCGCCACGGTTTCCAGAGGCACCAGTGGTGTTGATGGCCAGTGGTGATGGCACCAATCTTGTTGCCGTTGTAGTCGAGCTCCCATGTCGTAGGTAAAGGTGCGGAGAGAGTATCTAAATTCAAAGGGGATGGCAAATTGACCTTCGACGGGACCTGCGGAAAGAGTTGCCCCCGGTGCCGTTGGAGACGGTGAGATCGATGGTGGCATTGCTGCCGACAGTAAGGGTGTTGATGAGGGTTTGTTCGTCGGTACCTGTTGAAGATGGCGGTGAGGTTGATGTTCTTGATGGCGTTTTCAAGGTAAGGGACGCGGTCCGAAAACTTGTCGACGGAGCCTTGGGAGGCACCTTGGAGGTACATTTGGGTGTCACGGCTTTGAAGGAAGGCGTCAAAGAGACGGGAAACACGAAGTTGGACATCGCTCTTGTTGGGGTCGATGGGAAGAAATGGCACCACGGAAGGGAATCAAGTTGTCACCGGGTTTAACGATAAAAGAGTCAGTAAAGACTTGCCGATCAGGGTAGTGACGGGGTCCAAGGCACTCGGGCGAGGTAGAGGTCAAGGCGGCGGGACGTAGGGCATCTCAATCTTTGAGGGGTTGTTTAATATAAGTGGTCAAGGTGATGTTTAATCCGCTAAAGGGACTCAGGTTGGGTCCAGGGAAATCGATTGAGCGGATCTGGGGGTCAAAGGCGAGTTGGTTCCCTGGTTAAAGTTGTTGAAAGCTGCATAAAGGTTTTAGTTATGAAAATGCCAAAAAAAGAAGAAAGAAAAAGAAAATGAAAGAAAGAAAAACGGAAGAAAAAAAAAAAAAAGAAAAAAGGTGGATAGAAACGACAGTAAAATAATACTGGTCCAACTTACCCTGGGCTCCAAGAGGCCTCTTGGTCATGGAGGCAGCAACGGTAATAGGGTTAAAGACAACAACCCTGACATCAGCCGAGATGGTCCAAGTAAAATCCCTGTTCAATACCAATCCTTGTTGAACTGCGTCCATCCCTCTTGGTCTTGATTGTGCCAAAAGGGTTCCTGGATGGGACAAGTACCTCCAGAGACTTTGCAAGAATTCTTGGGTTTGGGAACAGTGAGCACATCTCTTCCATTGTATTGCACATTGAGGTCGCTGAAGAAGGAAATGTCCATAGGGAGGGGCACCAGCGTTTCCAATGTTCATGTCAAGGTTGAAGGCGACAGTGTCGTTGGTCACTTGCGTAAAGTTGGCTGCCGAAAGTCGAATCTGGAACCGTTCAAGTTGCCCTCTGAAAGAAATAACGTTAGAGCAATCATTTAGCATTCAGAAAGGGTTTTAAGAAAAAAATGCAGAAGAAGTACTATGCCTTGCGACTGACAGAGAGCTCGCCTGTTTCTTGAAAAGATAGATAAAAAAAAAAAGAATACTCACGAACGATGTTTGGCAAAATAACATAGATCAAGACGGGAATCATGACGGCAGCAATGACAAAGATGAGACCAAGACAGACAAAGCAAAAGATTCTTCTCCTTCTAGTCCAAAACTGCCTTTTCGAGCCACCTGAACTTAGGGGTGAAGCTGCTGAAGAGGAGCCTTGCTGATGGCCTGAAGAGGATGAGGCAGCAGCGGTGGCAGGGACGAGTTGGACATCTGAAGCGGCAGAACGAGGGGAAGTTGATGGCCTTGCTTCCTCATAGTCGGTGTTTGTGGCAGAGGCCTCGGTGTATGCAAGAGAGTCTGTGGAACGAGGGGTGGGGGTGTCGAGTTTGTTTGATTATTTTTGTGGGAAAGAAAAATGAGGGGGAAATTGATGGAATTGACAAGAATGAAAGACAGAGTGAGACGGTGGAGAGGTGTGGGGATGAGGATCCGTCATAGCGGGTTGCAGTTGAATTGATCAATGTAAACAAGTCAGACAAGAGCAATAGCAAGTAAACAAGTGAAAGGAACAAAGCAATCAAAAACGAAATCTTTACCTCTTGGGTACTGAGCATTAGTGTAGTTGGTAGCCATCTCTTGAGTGATTTGGGTGTTTGGTTGATGGAGGAGATGTGAGGAGAGGTGATATCACCTACAGAGTGGTATTCTGCAGTTTATTTAAATTGGTGATATCGTCTATTTCTATATAAGCGAGGGCGGGAAGGGGGAGGGAGAGAAGGTGGGGGGGAGTGACGGACTCGGAGGAGAGAGTGAGAGAGGGGTAATAAAGTGAGGTGAAGAAGATGGATTAATTAATGAAATTCCAAAGTGTCTGTCATTCACTCATTCATTAATAGTTAGTAATTAATATTTAATAATATTTAATAAATGAAAATGAAAAATAAAAAATAAAGGGAATACAAAAGGGAATTTGAGAAACAAGAGGTGATACAACATTTGAATACAAGACTTTATAAAATAAATAATGATGAAATAAAATTAAAATGAATATATTTTAATTAATATTATTAATAATAATGAATTAATAAAATATTAATAATAACAGACAAGGAGGGAACAGTAATAATAATAAAATAAACAAATGAATATTTTAATAATAATAAATAGAGGGTGCTGAAACAAGTGAAATTGCAATAATAATTAAATAAGTGTAACAGTAAAGTAGCAACAAGCCATCTTATATGATTAGTATATTTATAATTATTTTAAATAATTGTGAATGAATACATGATAAATAAATACATGCAAGTAAATAATAATAAATAACGGAAAGTTTTTTTTTCTTCTTGTTTTTCCCTATTAAATAAATAATATGATTATTTATTATTCAATGTATTAATTTATATGCATGACTCGCCTTGTTCACTAACTACTATTTATTAACCTATGTATATATAAATATTGTACATATCCTATATATATGGTCTACATACAGTATATAGTAGTAGTAGTAGTAGTAGTAGTAGTCCAACCTCCTCCTCCATTCAACGCCTTGTCAATAGATACAACCAACCAAAAGTAATAAAGAACCCTCTCATCTTCATATATTCATATGAATAATAAAATGATTGAATGCTGTTTTATTTATTATCTGTCTGTCTTTAAAAGTAAAAGTACTTGCATATTCTATTATATACATTGGGCAATCCATCAACAATATACACTTTTATATATTTACTCATTGTAATAATGAATGAATGAAATGAAATGAAAAGATAATAAAAGTATAGTATAATGAATATTCAACAACTATTATATAGTACTAATATATAAACACTATATACTAAATATACTAACTGGGTTTGTTGTGGTTGTGTGTGTGTATTATATTTATATTTATATTATTAGCAAGCATCTTGCGCGTCAACGTGAACATATATATATAAACATGACAAACCTATATAATTCATTCATTCATTCATTCATTTATTATTTATTTATTTATTAATATTTTATTAATTAACTCAAAATTTGAAGAAGGGACCAAAAAAAAAAAAAAAAAAAAAAAAAAAACCTTGGTGCTGGCAGGCAGATCTCCAATGATCCACCCTCCACCATCTGCCATGTAAAGCCTCTTCACATTACCCTCTCTCTCTCTACTACTACTACTACTACTACTACACTACCACTACGTACATACCAACTCTACTCTTACCCTCTCCAAACACAACTGTTCGATTTGGGACTCTTGAAGCTTGCTTTTCTCCCTTTGTTTGGGTCATGATCTTGGCCTTGACTCCCACCAGCTGCGTCCTTGCTGCGGCTGTCAGTACAGCAATCGTTGTCTCGGGAGCTCCTCCGCCTCCTCAACCGTCATCAAACATGTTTGGCGCCTTTTCAAACGGCGCTGCTTCTTCCGCTCCACCCCTCTGTCAGCCACTACCTTTTCCCAGCTCTTTTCGGCGTCTTCCTCGTCCTCAAACACACCACCAAATCATCCTCTTGCCGCCACCGCCGCCGCCGCCATCAACCCAGGCCTTCTCCATCCCAACCATCCATTCCTCACCCCAGCCTCCATGTTGAGAGTGCCGGAATCCCAATGGAACGGGGTCGTTGACCCTTCTTCTGTTCTTTCCAACGTGGCACTTGTGGGTGTGGATCCCATGGCCATGTTTTCATCGTGGGGGGCGTTGGCCCAAGATCGCGGTGCCATGCACCAACAACAACAACAACAACAGCATCAGATGATGTTGGTGTCGGCACAACAACAACAGCAGGCGTACCAACAACAGCGAGAGGAACAACAACGTCAACGTCAACAGGAACAACAAAAGCAACAACAACAGCGCCAGCAGCAGCAGCAACAACAGCAACAACAACAACAACAACAAAGAATACTCTCCTCCTTTGCTGCTTGGTACGTTGTCACGCTTTGGACAACCACCACCACCAATCCATCATCCAAACTTGCTCCACCCTCATCCTCTACCACAGCCAACTCCATCTCCATGCTCACCTCCTTCATCGAGCGTCTTGTCGCGGCCACAGGCTCCCCTCCATCCGCTCTCCTCCTCTCCCTAAAATACATTCACCGTCTCAAAGCCCGCACATCCACCCCGACACATCCCACTGGTGGGGCACCCTCTCCTCTGGTCTCGAACACCGTGTTGGGCAGCCTCCTTTATGCTCGCAGACGCCTTTCTCAACGACAATGCCTTTCTCTGCAAATCATGGTCTGACGTGACTGGGTTCACTGCGGTGGAATGCGCATCCATGAAACGCGCTTTTCTCTCCTGTATTGGTTCATGATTTATGGTGTACAGAGGGGGAATACTCGCGATGGCTCTCGGATCTTGGGAAACAACTCGCCGTTTTCTCCAGCTCCACGTTTGGAAGCACCCTTATCGTCCTACCCCTCGTTCAGTCACCTACCCATCACCGCAATCCCCTCAATCCTCGTGATGGGAGCCTTTCAAAACCCCATCTCACCCCTTTCCAACAACAACAACAACATCAACATCAACACCATCAACAACAACTTCAACAACTACAACAACAACAACAACTTCAACAACTACAACAACTACAACACCAACAACAACTTCAACAATTACAACAAACTACAACAACAACACCGTCCTGCTGACATTTCTTTCCACCAACACCACCAACTCCAACAACACCTCCAAAAGCAATGCCAAATCCAACAAATGCAAATCAGCTCCACCAACAACAAGCCCAAATCCAACTCCAACAACACCAACAACACCAAATCGCCCTCCACCAGCACCTTCAACACCAAAACGCCCAACTCCACCATCCATCCACCGTCAACCCCTCTGCCATCGTCCTTTCCAGCATGTTCCCTAAACGCCACACCACATGGATATCCCGCAACAACGCCATCCCACGTCCCCGACGCTGTTGCATGCGACACGGGCGGATGTGCATCGGAGTCCTGTGCAGATGACGAGGCAGAGTATGGCGTGTTGGTGAGGGCCTCGCAGAAGGCGGTGGCGGAGGGTGGGGAGGCGGTTGGGATGGGGAGAAGGTCATTCGGGTTTGGCAGAGGCCGGGGGGGGGAGGGGGCAGGGCAGCTTATTGGTGGGCGGGTGTGGGGAGGGGGCAGCTTATCGGATGGGGAGGGCAAGGGTATGGGAGGGGGCAAGGGTATGGAGGGGGGCAAGGTATGGGGGGAGGGGTTTGATGAATGTGTGGGGAGGGGCAGCTATCGGTGGGGGGGTGTTTGGGGAGGGGCAGCTTATCGGTGGGGGTGTTTGGGGATGGGGAGGGGGGGCAAGGTATGGAGGGGGAGGGGTTTAATGAAGGTGTGTGGTTATTGTTGCATGTGTGTGGGGGGCAGCTTATCGGTGGTGGGGGTGTGGGAGGGGCAGCTTATCGGTGGGGGTGTTTGGGGATGGGAGGGGGGCAAGGGTATGGAGGGGAGGGGGTTAATGAATGTGTGGTTTATTGTTGCATGTCTCTTTTTCTTTTTTTTTTTCGTGGCGTCCTGGATATAATTGTTTTTTGAGGATGGTGGTTATTGGGGGATCCCGCGATTTTTTTTTATTTGTTTTGATATTTTGTTGAATTGCATACCCGTGTTTTGTTTGTTTTTGATGAATGGTTTTTTTGTTTTTTTTTGATTTGACGGTTGAGTGTTTTTGCACCGATGTTTGTTTTTTTTTTATGCACACACTACCTACCTACCTCTGTTCATCGACTTGCTTGGTTTGAAAAAGGTGGATTGAATAAAAAGGAATACGTGTCCGTTCTTGTTGTTTTTATAGGTGTTTTTTCGGTTGTTTTTTGAGTATTGGGATCCCGCGATTGTTTGATATTTTGTTGAATTGCATACCCGTGTTTTGTTTGTTTTTGATGAATGGTTTTTTATTTTTTTTTTGGTTTGACGGTTGAGTGTTTTGCACCGATGTATTTTTTGGTTTTTTTATGCACACTACCCACGTACCTCTGTTCAACTTGTTTGGTTTTGATAAAAGGTGGATTGAATAAAAAGGAAATACGTGTCCGTTTTTGATGTTTTTATAGGTTTTTTTTTGTTGTTTTTTTTGAGTATTGGGGGATCCGCGATTGTTTGATATTTTGGTGAATTGCGTACCCGTTTTTGTTTGTTTTTGATGAATGGTTTTTTGTTTTGGGTTTGACGGTTGAGTTTTTTTGCACCGATGTGTTTTTTTTGGGGTTTTTTTTTGTGCACACTACTTACCTACCTCTGTTTATCGACTTGTTTGGTTTTGATAAAAGGTGGATTGAATAAAATGGAAATACGTGTTCGTTCTTGTTGTTTTTATAGGTTTTTTTTTGTTCGGTTGTTTTTTGAGTATTGGGATCCCCGCGTTGTTTTGATATTTTGGTGAATTGCGTACCGTGTTTTGTTTGTTTTTGATGAATGGTTTTTTTTTTTTGGGTTTGACGGTTGAGTGTTTTTGCACCGATGTGTTTTTTTTGGGGGTTTTTTTATGCACACACTACCGACCTACCTCTGTTTATCGACTTGTTTGGTTTTGATAAAGTGGATTGAATAAACAGGAAATACGTGTCCGTTCTTGTTTGTTTATAGTGTTTTTTTTCGGTTGTTTTTTTTGAGTATTGGGGGATCCCGTGATTGTTTGATATTTTGGTGAATTGCGTACCCGTGTTTTGTTTGTTTTTTGATGAATGGTTTTTGTTTTTTTTTTTGGGTTTGACGGTTGAGTGTTTTTGCAACGATGTGTTTTTTTTGGGGGTTTTTTTTGTGCACACTACTTACCTACCTCTGTTATCGACTTGTTTTGGTTTTGATAAAGTGGATTGAATAAAAAGGAAATACGTGTTCGTTCTTGTTTTTATAGGTTTTTTTTTTCGGTTGTTTTTTTTGAGTATTGGGGGATCCCGCGATTGTTTGATATTTTGGTGAATGGCGTACCCGTGTTTTGTTTGTTTTTTGATGAATGGTTTTTTGTTTTGGGTTTGACGGTTGAGTGTTTTTGCAACGATGTGTTTTTTTTGGGGTTTTTTTTTTGTGCACACTACCTACCTACCTCTGTTCAACTTGTTTGGTTTTGATGAAAGGTGGATTGAGTAAAACGGAAATACGTGTCCGTTCTTGTTGTTTATAGTTTTTTTTGCGGTTGTTTTTTTGAGTATTGGGGGATCCCGCGATTGTTTGATATTTTGGTGAAATGCGTACCCGTGTTTGTTTGTTTTTTGATGAATGGTTTTTTTGTTTTTTTTGGTTTGACGGTTGAGTGTTTTTGCACCGTTGTTTTTTGGGGTTTTTTTTATGCACACTACCCACGTACCTCTGTTTATCAACTTGTTTGGTTTTGATAAAAGGTGGATTGAATAAAAAGGAAATACGTGTCCGTTCTTGTTTGTTTTTATAGGTTTTTTTTTTGTTGTTTTTTTTGAGTATTGGGGGATCCCGCGATTGTTTGATGTTTTGGTGAATTGCGTACCCGTGTTTTGTTTGTTTTTTGATGAATGGTTTTTTTGTTTTGGGTTTGACGGTTGAGTGATTTTGCACCGATGTGTTTTTTTGGGGGGTTTTTTTTTATGCACACTACCTACCTACCTCTGTTCAACTTGTTTTGGTTTTGATAAAGGTGGATTGAATAAAAAGGAAATACGTGTCCGTTCTTGTTGTTTTTATAGGTTTTTTTTTCGGTTGTTTTTTTTGAGTACTGGGGGATCCCGCGATTGTTTGATATTTTGGTGAATTGCGTACCCGTGTTTTGTTTGTTTTGGATGGATAGTTTTTTTGTTTTTGGGTTTGACGGTTGAGTGTTTTTGCGCCGATGTGTTTTTTTTTGGGTTTTTTTTATGCACACACTACCTACCTACCTCTGTTCAACTTGTTTGGTTTTGATGAAAGGTGGATTGAATAAAAAGGAAATACGTGTCCGTTCTTGTTGTTTTTATAGGTTTTTTTTTCGGTTGTTTTTTTGAGTACTGGGGGATCCCGCGATTGTTTGATATTTTGGTGAATTGCGTACCCGTGTTTTGTTTGTTTTGGATGGATAGTTTTTTTGTTTTTGGGTTTGACGGTTGAGTGTTTTTGCGCCGATGTGTTTTTTTTTGGGTTTTTTTTATGCACACACTACCTACCTACCTCTGTTCAACTTGTTTGGTTTTGATGAAAGGTGGATTGAATAAAAAGGAAATACGTGTCCGTTCTTGTTGTTTTATAGGTTTTTTTCGGTTTTTTTTTGGGGGGGTCTATGAGGGCTTTGTTTTTGGGGTTGGAGGTGGTTTTGGTGAATAGTAAAACGACCGATAAATAGTGATGGCCTTTTCATATTTCGTTTCCGTGTTTTCGTCTGGAACACGCGTTTGTCGGCATATTTTAATAAGCGTGTGACGGTTTTTTTAGAGGCAAAACTCGGATAATTGAAACTTTATCTGGAAAGATTAGGAATTCAGCATGAAGGCCGTTGTCCTTGTTGAGCCTTTCCATGTCCAGGTTCAGGACATACCTGCACCAAGGTCTGAGGATCTTGATGAGGGAGAGGCGATCATTAAAGTGAAATTGGCAGGGTTAGTAATGGACTTTTTACTTAACGCTTGGGAAGAGCGAGACGTTTAAACGTTCAACATTAGACTCTGTGGATCCGATCTTCACTGTTACCGTGGAAACGAACCTCTCCCTCCCAACAAAATCACCATGGGTCCATGATTCGTCGGCGAGATCGTTGCCATCAAACCATACGCTAACTCCATCATCCCCGGAGATGAACTTCATGTTGGAGACATGGTGGTGTCCCCCTTCACCACCTCCTGTCTTCAATGCAAAGCATGTCTCGCTGGCTTCACATCACGATGCAACCGTTCCCCTTCTTTTCGGTGGTAGCGAGAAACTTCAAGGCGCTCAAGCCGCTTACGTTGTTGTCAAGGATGCTCCAGGAACCTTGGTTTCGTTACGAACGCTCTCTAAAAACATGGATATCCCTGACGCCGCTTACCTCCTATGCGCCGATATCCTCCCAACAGGCTACTTTGCCGCCCTCCAAGCTCTCACTCATCCCAATCTCTCTGGTGTTCTCACAAACCAAACCATGGCCTCAATCCATCTGGTCCCTCAAAGACAACCCTCGTCATGCCACATCCAACATCTCCCATCGCTATCATGGGGTTGGGACCTGTGGGGCTCTGCGCCGTTGTGGTCTGTCATTGATATTTTGTCGCGTCCCGGATCTGCGCCGATGGGTTATGCGAACGCGGAACCTTGGAGGGTCACCCTTTTGGTGATTGATGGTGTGCAGGCTAGACGGGATGCGGCGGAGAGGGCTTTTTGAGGCAATGGGGAAGACGATCCCTGCGTTGAATGAGTGGATGGAGATGGTGTGTTTGGATGTTGATGAAGCGGGGGGTTGGGTTGATGCGAATTTAAAAGAGTCTATTGGGAATGGGGTGGATGCGGGCGTTGGAGGTGAAATACCTTTTTTGTTTTTTTTTCATAATGAATTTCTTTCTGGTAATTGAGCTTTTTTTATTAACGACGATCATGCTTTATCAAAGGTCGTGGGATCTCCTGAGCTCTTCATCTCGGATACCACCCTTCTGAGACCTTTCGGAGTTCTCGCTTCCGTCGGTACGTGTCATCCCCATCCCCCCATTTTACATCCTAAACTTTTGTTTAAAATCCCCCAGGTGTCCATACAGCCCCCACGTTCCCATTAACAGGTGGCGATCTTTACGACAAGAACGTGGCCATGTGTTTCGGGAGGTGTCCTGTTCGTTCCATCTTACCCGCTGTCGTTTGGGGTGCTGGAACGCCATGGACGGGTTTTGGTTGGACCTGATCAGAGGAATAAGGATGGACTTGTTGACAGGATTGTGCATGTTGATGAAGCCGTGGAGATGTATAAGTTGTTTGGAGGGGAGGGGGTGTGGGAAGGTTTTGTTTAGGTTTGAGTAAGCAGGGTTTTGATGAACGGATAGAGACTTGTTTAGAGTTTGGTGGATATTGTTGTAATGGCTTGAATGAGGTTGACACGAATATAAAATGGAACGAGAGACCAAGACTTTGGTTTTTGATGTCTCCCGCCGTTCTTCTCATCACACATCAATAATCTCGTCAATACCTTCTTGAGACTTTTTTATGTGATTTTTTTAAGCGACCGCCCGGCTCTTGAAATCAAGTTGACTGTTTCTCGGTCGAGTTTATTAAACTGCTGATTGCTTCATACAACAATATCACGGGAGCTTGTTGGTGGTCTGTTATTTCGAAATAATAGACCAACGACCATCACCAATTAGACTCGGTCGGCATTTGACGACCCACCATTAATTTATACATTTCTCATCAGCCCAAAGGATAATGTTTAGGTAGTGAAATTGAGCTATATAAAAAAAACTTTAATGGGTTTTGGTTAAAATCCTTTGAAAAAACGTGGTTTTAATTTCTTTTGGGTCTCGGTCGGGATATGAAGACCCACCAGCTAATACTAACAAATTTCATCTCCTCTCAAGCTCGACCCACACGGATGTTTATTGATTTCAACACACCTAAACGCGTCGCTTCTCAACCTGTCAGACACAGGTCCGCAATAACAGCCAATTCCGGGGCTTTCGATTACTCTCCACAAAACAAGGGCTAAAGAGGGGTTTTTTTTTTGAGAAAGGAGGCAAAAAGCTGAAACAGACTTAATTCGCCCGCCGAGCGCGAGTTTTAAGGCAACTCATTAGATAGTTTCATTTTATTGGCTTTTTCCATAATTATTCTAATAGTGTCGGTTGGTCAATTTGCAATGCCATTGGAATACAGGCACATGTGGTTAAATTCGTTTCAGCGGCAGACTGACCTACGGCAAAGTGCAGGACGACCATTTTCAAGCAGCTCTAAAGGTGTGCAAGGCGGGTGGGTGGTTGTTTCAGAATGAGATTTGTTTAGATGAAATCCATATGGGATTTAGGCGCGTTGATTGGTGAGTGACATTCCAGGTTATGCCCAAATTAGGGAACGCGGTGAGGAAAATCATTCGTTGCGAAGTGGCTCTAAGCTCCTCTGAAGCAATTAAAAGTAGGGCGCCTTCACACCGTTTTGCCTGCTTCCACCGCTTCCATCAAGACGCGCACAAAAGACACTAGATCACATCAACTTCTTTAACAACCATAACATGGCCAAAGCATCATCATTACCTGTGAACACCTCGGACCTCTATCTTATCGGTGAGCGAACATTCTTTGAATGCAACCTTAAACGATGCTCTATCTCTTTGACTCACTCTTCCTTTTTTTTTAACAGAGGAATGCTACTATTCACAGATCAAGGACTGCCAGATGGTGTGGGGTGGAAAGAGACGGCTGCCGTACTATTGTGGGTAAACTGGGGGACATTCTTACTTGGAATCGCTGTCACCCTTCTGTCCGTTTACGTTCGGAGAAAGAGGGCCTTTGTTCGAAACACCACACCACCACAGTACTATCAGCTATCTCAGTTTGAAGTTTTCCTTGCACTCATGGCCTTGTCATCGTTCTTAAACGCTACCGCACTTTCGCTCTCTGTTTACGTATCCATCCGAACCATCCTCCTCCAGTGAGTACTCGGACCTTTAGTAATTCTGTCCTGATCACGTTATACTTTCCCGTATTAATCTGCTGATCTCTACATCACTATTCCAGCTCTCTCAGTGGTCTAGGAGCCTTCATCCTCTACGTCGCAGCCCTCCTTTTCGTTAACATGGTTCTCAAATCAAACTCACTCCAAAATCGCACCGTCCGACTCATCCGCACCATCTTCCTCCCCGCCCTCATCCTCCCGATCACCTCAGTCGTGGGTCTCTTCATCTACCAAGGCTATTACAGCGACTACTTTCAATACCAAGAGCACACAAAGACCGTCCATGCACGCTTCATGGTCATTGTCTCTTCCTGCGCAGGGTTATGGCTCGTCGCTTTCATCGCTCTCGACATTGTCCTCATCGTCGCTCGTAACAGTTTCGCCGTTCACCTCCGCTCAGCCCTCGCCCTTCCCATCGGTAGAGCGAGCAGCAGCGTTCAAGACAGTGCAGTCGGATCCCGAAAGAGTTTCCCGCAAAACATGTCAAACCAACAAAAATCTTCCAACGGTGCTAACCTTGCTGCAACCCAACAAGCTGAAGTCGTTCTTGCACTCAAGAACGCTGTCGCTACATTAGGATGGCTTGCTGTTGGAACGACCACTTTAATCGTTTACTCGCTCTTTACGGTTGTGTGAGCATCTTTTTGATCAGTAACGCCTCTTTCTTGTACTTTTCGACTCTTGTCGTCTCGTACTGCACTGCTTTCTTTATTGCGCTTATCATCTACATTGTCAACCTCGTCAACATCATGAGGCAGCTTTTGAACGTTCAAGAGCTGGAGAATTCGATCAACAGCCAAAATGGGACTGTCAGTTGGTGATCAGGCCATCTATTCTTTTCCTTATTCCGTTCACATTTTGTTTATATGATTGCTAGTAACCCTGGTTGACGGAGGATCATGTTGCGTTTTTGGTTCTGTACTGCCGTTTATTGTTCTTTTTTTTTCTCGCCATGTTAAGGAATATTTTTGTAAATGAGCTGAAATTAAGTTTAGTATGTATAAATGATATCTTTCATAATAAGCAAGCTTTTGGCGGTGTTATAATAATATTAGCGCAGGCTTCTTCTTATATCAAGCGACGGGCTCCAAATAGGTGTGATCAGAGGGAGTTAGTAATCGCCGCGCTTAGTTCCAGTATAGAAGATTAAGAAAAAAAAAAAGACGTTCGTTATGTTAATGATGATTAAATTGAACAAGATGTGATGCAATTTCATAGGTTTTGTTGTAGGGATGCGTTTTTTCTAAAGTGGCTAACGTCGACTTTTTGCTTAATCAAAACGCTTATTTTTCATTCCAATTTATGTTTACAACAAGATCGAGGGACATGGCATAGATTTATGTGCCCAAATGTGCCTCCACTGCTGTTGACGAGTCTACCTAGCTGGTATAATTATATCGTAATTCCTTCAACTTTGACGCCTGTTGGGCAAGGGTTAAAACCAGGGTAAATTAAGTGACAATTCGCTAACTTGAATCCAGTCCGAACAACAAGCCTCGCATCAACAACAAGGAGCGGAGGAGATGGAGAATACCCGGCCAAGACAAAGTTCTTTTCCAACATCTCCTCGCATTCTCACACCACCCTTACGAACCATGTCTAAAGAGCCCTTTCTTTGTGCTTTCTCTCCCACCCCGACATCCATCCCCCCTCCTCTCCCATCGAAGGACGCGGAACCATTTACATCACCAAATCCAGAACCATCCAACGGCCCATCCTCGCATCCATCAGTTTACATCCACTCCTTAAGAACCGAATGGAAGTCACATGAAGTTTTGGATAATTATTCGCCAGCTTCTGTTCCGCCTATTGCACTTGCGGATAAGGATTGTGTTCAGCTATCGCAAGAATCATTGAATCGAGCGCATGCAGCTGCAGATGGGAAAGCGGATGCAACACTTAAAACTGGATTGAGGAAGAATAAGAAAGGGGAGCCATTGACAGCGGATGAGGAGTTTGTAAGGAAGATGAAGAGGAGGAAGTGGTGTTTAATCGCTGTTATCATTCTTGGGCTTTTGCTAGCAATAGTGGTGCCCGTCGGTTGGTTTTTTTGGCCGAGGTATGCTTATTTTTTCGGCCTCCTGTACACCCCTTTGATACTATTCGCATTGACGGGTTCAAATTTACGATATTTGATCTTTGTTTAAAACCCACTCTTTTTCTAAAAGGTTTCCTGAAATCCGGGTTCTTAATTTGAACTTGGCCGAAGACAACGGCGGTGCTTATCAGTTTTCTCTTCCCCGAATGCGAGTGATAATTTGAATTATCTTGAAGCGCGTATTCGGTTGAACATGCTGGTCAGTATCTACAATCCCAACGCCTACGATCTTGAGTTGCAGAGACTTGATATCAATGTAAGGAGCTCGTTAGGAAAATCTTTTATCAAGTTTGAGAAAATTATTAACTGTCATTACAATACAGGCTAACTTGAACTGCAACCGATCCGAGCTAGAAAAGGGCCGTCCTCCTTCCAGCTTTGACCTCGAGCAGTACATTGGCGCTGCCCCACGCAACGAAGATCCCACCTACACCCCTTCCTTTGACCCCTCCATTGGAACAGGAACACGAGGCGGCGGACTCACCTTCCCTTCTCGCGTCAACCTCACCTTTGCCCTAAACTTCACCGTGTTCTACACCCCGACCGTGGCGTAGGTCTCCTCAAAGATCCCGTCTTTGCCGAGCTCTTGCAAGTCTGTGGCATTACTAGACCCGTCCCGAGACCCGCTAGAATATCGTATGATGCTGTGAGCACGGTGAAGAGTTTGTCAAGGTTGGGGTATTATCCGAGAGTATCG
This sequence comes from Chytridium lagenaria, assembly GCA_025449115.1. Lineage (NCBI taxonomy): Eukaryota > Fungi > Chytridiomycota > Chytridiomycetes > Chytridiales > Chytridiaceae > Chytridium > Chytridium lagenaria. The sequence goes on from JAHLKC010000162.1 coordinate 53,040, forward strand.
AACAGTGTTTTTATAAGGTGCCCTGCTTCTGATGAGCAGATTGCAGGGGTTGTGGATGCGGTTAATGGAGAGGGAAATAGGACCGTGTATGAAATCTTGGAAAGTGTGTTTAGGAGTTGAAGTGGAGGATGTTTTTCGTGGGAAGAAACACAATAAGAATACTTTGTGGCGTGGGACTTGAGATGGACGCAGTCGGGATTTTGTTTTTTTTCTTGATTTTAAATAACGCACTTAAATTAATATTATGGCATTTTTTGGGACGTATTCATGACCATGTATACGATTAAATATGTAAAGTGTTTAAATTTCAAGCAGGGTACAGTTGGATTTACAGCTAGAATAGCACAGTACTAGCTTATTCTATTTAGTCTCCAGGTCAATTGAAGAGTCACATAAAATCAGGAGAAATATGAAAGGAAATGTGAAAGGGACACCACGCTGGCAGACTACAGGTCTATGGGTAGGTAGACAGAGTAGAATCATTCAGGTGGGAATAGATGTAGGTTCAGCAAGTATAGATATTGAATATAGTCAGTTATTGCCACTATGCTAAGGTCGCTGCGGTTGGTGGATACCGAAATAGTAAGAGATTATATTGATAGAGTCAGCCTGCGTCGCCGTGGCGCCGTTGGTGTCGTTGTCACGATCGAACGTAAAACACGACGAGGTTGAACGCTTGAACTGCATAGGTAGTGACAACATGAATATATCAAATGGTATGCCGCTGAATAAGGATGACGCAGGTAGAAGTACGGAAGAAAAACGCTTAGCCAAGAATAACTGAAAATAAAGTGAGGGCGGACCCGAATATAAGGGTGGTGGTATGAATATTTTTTATGGTTTGAAGGTAAGGTTGATAATGACAAATGACAAGAAAACCGATGGGTTAGGGTTAAGAGAATGCCATTGTCGAGGTAGGTAGCGGCGTATCCTTCTTCTCGAAATCATCCGTGACATCACGTATTCGCGGGAAATGCAAAGGAGCAATTAAAAAGATCATGCGGTTCATCAGCAAAAAGAAGAGCGTGACGATGCTAACGCAGGACGAGCGGCTGTCTTCGTCAGTGTGTCCATGCCAGCGTGTTCGGTAAGTCTAATCCTTCATCAGCACTCCATCACACCCACTCACCTATCAAAACCAACTCACCTTCTTTTGTTTTTCTATTCATCGTATTCATCATCATCAAAGGGATAACGTCAAGAACGTAAGATCTAGTCAAAGAGTCCGTATCCACTCAGTGTTGCATTGCAAGAATTGCTTCACTACATGGAACAGGGACTTTATGGCGTCCATTGTCATTATGCTGTGCTGCATCGCTCAAGCTCAAGGGAGGCAGCACCCTCTCCACGGCCCAGTTCCTCGCCGATCAGCAGAACGACAACAAGCCCCGTAACGCCTATAACACCCTTTTTTATTACTTCACACCACCCCCTTTATTACATTTGTGGCCCTACTTCACCTTTTGGGGAATAGAGGCAAAAACTCTTGTAAGTAGACTTGTTCTACATGTATGACATAAAAATACAAGAAAACCGATATCTCCATGATAATTTGCCCATGAATCATAAAGAAAAAAGATAAAAGGTTGAAATCAAAAAGTTACCCCCTAATTCTATAACAATAGAAACCAGGAAGTCATCACATTTTAGAATCGAATAAATGTAAAAAACGTCAACAAAATAAAACTTCTCGAAAAATACAATATGAAAAACAACATCAACGGTAGTGCCAACGTGAAGAAATGGGGGGGATAAATTAACAAAGATCAAAACGAAAAAGGTAATAAAAATAAGAAGACATGATGGGAAAGGGAGTCTGATATCATCAACGTTTGGAAAAAAAAATGCAAACAGTCTACACAATAATGGTGAAGATGTGGAAAGTAGGGAACTCGATGAAACAACAAAATAGATCTCAAAGATAAAAGAATGAACTAGGGTCGTAAATCCTAAAAATAAGATGATGGGAGAAAAAAATACAATGAAGAGTTGGAAAAACAGACTAGGCGCATTCAAAATAATACGGAAAAAAATGACACAAATACAACAAAAAACAATCGCTAGAAAGAATGGGAAAAAAATAAAAAAGTCAAGCTGTTCAATAAAATAAAAATAAACCAAAAAAAACCCCAATAAAACCCCAATTTCATCCCTCTACCACAACCCCATCACTTCAAACCTTCACCTTCGCGACTCCCTGCGCAACCGCCATCGCCAAACTCACATGTCCCTTCACCTCCACCTTAAAATCCAACCCAACATGACTCACTTTTGGCATGATACTTCAACCCATTCAAATTCTTATACCGTTTCCCACACCCCTCAACGCGACACCAATAAGGCCTTCTCGCAATTTTAATCCCCAAAATCCCATTCGCAGCTGCACTCACATCCCCATTGCTCTCTACGAGCTTCCGCAGCCGTCCATCAGCCACCATGATGGCGGCAGCAGACGCTGCGGCATTGTCTTCATCGTCGTCAGAGGAATGGGAGGACATGGCGTCATCTTCTTCTGCGGCGGTGGCAAGGTCGTCAGCGGGTCTCGGGGCTTTGGTGGCGGCGGCGATGGATTTCGATAGGGAGTTGAGAAGGAGAATGTCTTGAGCGTCTGCAGCGGTTTCTGGGGTGTTTTCAAGTTCACAATTTCCACGTTCAAGGTGGTATTTTAAACCGTTCAGGTTTTTGTAGGACTGAAATGAATGGCGTTAAAAACAATCGCTCTTTTTTTTTACAATTCACAGAATATAAGACATACCTTTGAGCAATACGGTTTCGGGCACTTGTATTTGTCTTTGCGGCCACGTTCCCTGCCTTCAGATTTATCAGTTTTAGTGGCTTTGTTGGGATCCTGGACTGTAAGCGACGCGTTGGGGACGCAGACGAAGACATCAATGGAGGGGTCGACGACGGTCTCTGCGGGGGTGACGAAACTCCCATATTCAACGCCGCCACATTCAAACCCTGAAACCCGTCATCAAAACGGTTGCTGCAGCGTTGAGAAAAACGACGGATCCATCTGCACGCCTGCCATGGCGGATCTTGGACGTTGAGGAACCTGGAGATGTTGGTGCTGCAGTTTGTGGATGTGCATTTGTTGGAGTTGGGGGTTTGGAGTTGAAATCATGGGGTTTGATGGAGGGGGCGGTGGGGAGGCGGATTGGGAGGAGGAGGGTGAAGTGAGGGAGGGCATGGAGGGAGAGACGGAGAAGGACGAATTTGGGGCGTTGGTAGGAGGTGCGCCGAGGGGGGAAGCGATGTGTCGTTGGGAGGACATGATGTGATGGGAAGGTGGGAAGAGGGTGGCAGCGGGAACTGGGGTGGAGGCGGGTCGTTTGGGTGGTTGAATATTGATTGTGTTTGGGGAGGTGTTCTGCATAACCATCGTGCTTTGTTGTTGATGCATGGGGAAGGACGCGTTAGGACGAACCATCATCATTGGTTGAGATGACATTGATCCCGGTAGTCCTCCTTGCATCATGACGTGATGTTGCACAGGTTGCTGTTGGCAGACGACGGGTCCGTTCGGACCTTGCATCATGATACTGTTTGGTGGGTGAGAGTAAAACTGCCCGTTCATGTTGGTCACCATCATCGGGCCTGAAGAACTTTGCACAAAGGTTGGCCTGACTTGCATCCCATTATGTATCATTCCACCACCCTGCATGTTAGGCGACCCATCAACATAGGTGAGCCCACCCTGATCGAGTTTGGTGGAGGTGGAGTCTGCGACATCATAAAAGGTCGAGAGTTTCCAAAAGGTGATTGTGGACGAGCACCATTCATCACAGTAACTTGACCGTTGACGGGGTAGGTTGCTGAATACCCGGTGAATAGACTCGGGCGACAGGGGACGCGACTCTGCTTGGGACAACAGACGAAGCTGGAGAGGCTGCAAGAGACCCTGGGGTTCCTGGCCTGACCATAGGTTTTGGGCTTGACATGCGTGATGGCACCGCGATGGGACGATGCGGGACGGGAGAGGATGTGCTGGAGCGCAAGAAGGCGGGATGATGGACGGCAGGAGAGCCTGGACGGGAAACGATGGGAGAAGACAAGGTGGAGCTATCACCTACAACAGCTGCAGTCGCGGCTGCAATGGCAGATGAGAAGGCGCTGGCGGTGGTTGTGGTGACCATGGGTTGGGTTGCGGGCATCATCAATACTGTTATTGTTGAGATAGGTGTTCTGGGGCATAGATATGGAACTCGGCACGTGCATTCCTTGTGGTTGGTGACTGTAGGAGATGGAGTATGACTGCGGCATGGCGTTCATGGGAGCTTGGGCCATCATTGAGTTGACTGAGCCACCAGTTGTGACGCCAGTGATGGACTCCATCAGCATTTGAAGATCAGTGTCGTTCATCCCCAACCCTTCCAACCCCTGTCCATTCCCCATGGCAATTTCTCCGTTATCCATCACCACATCCTTGATGCTTCCCCCATGTTTTTCCTCATTTCCGCTCTCATATTCCTCCTCTTCCTGAAGGGTACCAGGAACGAGCGGCCTGCATTTCTTGGCCACATCCCCAGAAATCAGTGAGAATGACAGTGACCTGCCACGTTTGGCGTGGATTCCAGCATCACCACCCCCATCTCCAATCGACCCAAACGCTTGAGCAAAGGCCCATCATCTCCCTCTCCGAACGTCCCAAACAATCCAGTGTTTTCAAAAGTCACAAAAGCATCATCACCACCATCAGCCCCATTATTGGAAGAAGCATCCGAAACGCTTCTTGCAAGAGAAACATCATCCAGCGATGAAAGAGACCCTGACAGAAGAAGATCCTCAAAACGATCAACCACTGACATGGAATTTGCAGAGATGTCGAGGATTGCACAGCTCCAATTCCATGTCCAGCCCCCGTGCCAAACATTGGGCCGTGCCCTGCAGCTCCGCCACAGACCCCAACGACAGCATAGAAAAGGACGGAGAGGCGTGGCTCGGATGTCCTGATGATGGAGACGCGATGTTCTGCCGAAAGGGTGAGGATTGAGTGTGGGTTGGCGGCGAGGCCTGATCTGCGGCAGGGTTGCTGACGAATAAGGTGTCACCAAGTGAGAATCCAGAACCAAGCATTGAAGTGGCAGCAGCACCACCGCCATTCAAGTCTGCGTTGCCACTAAAGAGAGGGCCTTGAATGGGGTTGAGCAGGGATGACGGTGATGTTTGTGAAGAGGAAGGTACCGATCCACTGTTAACAAACAGTGCGCCTTTTAATTGTTGGCCTTGGGCTGGTGTCGCTTCAGATACGGCCTCAAATGCAAAGAGCTCGTCAAACAGGTCCTTGGAAAACCTTCTGTACCGGTTGAAGCTGATGCTTGACATGTCGTTGTCCATGCTGGTATCATCCTGCTGTTGCTGGTGTATCATTTTTGTGTCATGGATGGTGCCAGGTGCCGATGCCTTTAGAATTGTTGTATTTGAAGTGACAGCAACAGCGGGAGGAGTCGAGGGAGGCGTAGCGAGTGATGATGAGAGTGAAGACGGTGTGAAAGAAGAAGAAGATGATGGAGAAGAAGAAGCAACGGCGTTTGACTTTTCTCTTGCATTGACATGAGCCATCATCATTTTCTAAAAGAACGGCAAGAGTGTTGGAAAAGAGTGCTCTGTAAGGCGTGGATGGAATTATTCACACAACGAGTGATACTTTAATCGTATGGTATCGTATTCTATCTCTAGTATAGAAATAAATATGTGCGGGAATGTGCGTAAAGTACGATGCGATGCAACGAGGTGGTATCTTTATGAAATACTGGGATAGATAACAGACTGACGCAAGTGAATACGTGAAATGGATAAGCGTTATTTGTGGCGTTTGAAAGCGGCCAGGTCTTGGATTTCATTGGTCAGTTTTTAAAGTATCTGTATAGGTTACACGAGAGATTTCATTTCATTTTAGGATTAAAATGTTCAAATAAATATATAATAGATATACCACAAACCAACCTATTAACCAAACTACCATTCCAAATTGGTTAACGTCTACCTCTATGTCATATAACCACGGGGCATTTTGATTGGCGGATACATCACAGTGTTAACTAGTTAACCTATATACCTAGTAACTACTGTATGAATAAATAAAAAGGAAGGTAAATAACGGACGGACCAACGTTTCTGTCGTCATCACTAACCCCCTTGTTAGTTCCAAATAACATTTCCTTTTTATAAACACATATCAACCACTAGAACACCAAAAAGAGCCTTGTTCTCAGTAGAAAGCCAAGACCTCCAAACAGCTTTTTCTAAAACAAGAGCTTATAGCTGTTTAGTTTGCCATTGAAATACTCTGCGAATATTGTGTAATAAGAACTGTGTTTTAGACTTTAAAAAACGTCAAGGGGTGAGCGACTGTGATAGAACTTAGAAGCTAGTGGTAAATGTGGGAAAAGAAGAAGAAAAAAATGCAAGCACGTCGTAAGTAAAAAATTAAAGCGAAAGCAATGATGCAAATATTGAAGGTTAAGGGTACGAATGGTTCCTCGTGCTTGCCATCCTTCACAGTGTAATTTTTGATTCCTTGAAAGGGTTAAAACCATGATCAACTGTCGAGGCTTGTTTTCGGTCAAATAATTACGACGAAGTTTGTAGAGCTAATTTAAACACGTGCGCTTCTTTTGATATAAAACGCGCTTGAGGAGGTAAGATGTTAAATCAGTTGGACGATCAATCTGTTATCGAGAAATGAATGAATGTACTTTAACATGATTTTTCATTTCAATACACTTTAACATGATTTTTCATTTCATTACATTGATTTTGACTGAAAAAAGATAATTTATCATTTTATCATTTTATATCGCCAATTTTTTTTTCCAGTTAAATAGTTCAGATGTTCAATAATAATTTCTCTTTTTAATCTGATGTTGCTCATCCTTTGATTTTGAACAATGCATCGTCATCAATATGTTGCTCGGCGTTAGGTTCGCCCTCTTTAAAAAGACTGTTCGGAGCTTTAATCATCCAACAGCGTATCGAGGCATCCATATTCCCTAAATGCCTAAATGGAGAAAATGCATAAAGTTTTACACGTTTATACAACCATCTGTTGTTCTTTGATAAAAGCACTTGAGCATGACTGCGTCAATCAATAAACAGCAATTATGTCCATGCGACCGGACGACTTTATTTGATGAGACATGTTAACGATGTGACGTGCCTTGAACGAGTCCCCCATTATATGATTGCCATTGAAAAAGGCGAAAATATCTCACTCTTTCCGATGCCTCGACACTGTTGTCTCTGCAACAAGTACCTCAAAGTAAACGATGACGTAGATCTTGAGGAACACCTTCGAAGCGTCCACGCATGCAGGCCGTTGATGGCTACAGCTTTCGTGAGAATGGGGAATAGAAAGATGGCACAAGCTATGTCGGAAAAACTCGGAGAACGATTATCTAAGGCTTCAGCAACAATGGTGAAATCTTTTTTATCCGCCGAACGCCCTTTGGTAATCAGGTCGGAGAAACGTCGGCTAGAGTCAAAGGGGAACATGAAAGAAACGGAACTATCGCCCCAGCTATCAAGACGGCTTACCCTCCATATGGGTACACAGGTCGCATCAAAAGGTAAGTTCATATGGCATCTTTCATAATGTGATAACCTCAACAAAAATTTGCAGGACTATTATTCGGACAACCATGTTGACGTCGGAAAACTCGAGTCAATCCCAGCACCGAGACAAAGCAGGCGAAGCTCAACAGGTATTCTCAGCCATGCCTATGAATCTCATACTTACTCTTCCTTATGGCGTTAGAGAGCAAAAGACATTAACGAGCATGTATGTACGAATTGTGATTTTGTGGAGTAACCATGCACTTTTAGGAGGCGGATATTTACTATAGCCCCAGATACTGTGATGATACTCATGAATATCGGCATGTGTGGTAAGCTGATACATGTTTTTATAGTGTATTGATGTGGATAGTTTACCCCGCCAAATAGGTTCGTCAACTTTGCACTTGGCTGAGATAGCCGTCACATCCTCCATGTCTCAATTCTTACTCATCCCTTCTCCATCATCCGTCTCTATAAATATCTCCTTCCAAAATGCCACTCACTTTAACCTCACTAGCTCGTTGGGTACCTCAAGGTATGTGTGCTGCATAACTTGCAACCCCACTACATGGCACTCACTTCAAGCATCACTCTAATGTCAATATGAAGGGCGTTTGATGGCCGAACAGGAATGGCGAAGCTTGGGAGTAAAACAAAGTCAGGGATGGACTCATTACTTGATCCACAGTAAGCCTTCTCCTCTCCCCAACTTAATCTAACAGCCCATCTTTAAGCTCCTGAGCCTCACATTCTGCTCTTCAAACGAGACAAGGAGCCCACACAGTAATATCTCCAAGCGCATCGATGAGATATCCTTATAGATGTAAGAGGCCTTTCAACCATTTGAGGAAGGCGGCTAATATGCTTGCTCAATCAGAGGTGACCGCCAATCAATCACATTCAGTCCAATATTTCCGAATAGTCATTAAATAAACACCTAACTTTCTGTACACGTTATTTTGGTCATGGATTCGGCAGACAGCCAGCAGCGAGGGAGTGAAGGCGGCAAGTTTGGAAAGATTGTGACGGGTACTGCACGAGGGTTGTGGTTTTGGCTTGCTGACAAACTTTGTAAGAACTGGGAAAGCGTTTGTCGAAGCGACAAGAGAAGGATGAGTTGGTGAACCGTAATATTCTTAAAGGTATGTCTGGAAAACGATCCTTTGCTCTCGGAGCTCACGAATTGGAAAGATGATGAAGCGGTCTCCCCAACGATTCTTCAAACCAAACTTTCGTTAGAGAAGGAAAAGAATCAGGACCATTTGAACCGACGACTCAGTCATCGACCTTCAAAAGTTGATTTGAAGCTTCGTAATATCTTGAGAGGTTTGTACATGAGTCACCTACTTCATGTTAATGGTTTTTAAAAGTCGAGAGTGATGATGTAATTGATCAATCTGGAGTGTCGTTGCAAAAGAATATGGATTTTGACCGGCATGCCACCGCCCTCAGATCCATTTTAAAGCGTCGACCCAGCAAATGCCTTCTCGAAGACATGAACATCATCAGAGGCAAGTAGCCTAATATATTATTTTTTTTAACCTAAAAAATCAACGCCCGCAGGTTGTAACGGCAGCGTTGACCCTTCCCTAATCGAAACCCAAGAAAAATTACGTCGAGCCCAACTCGAGAATTCTTTGGAAGGCAAGCTCCGCAACCGCCCCGACATTGAAGAGCTCGCCGACAAGCAAATCCTTCATTTCAATGAAACGGTGGAGGTTCTCCCAACGTTCCGAAAATCCGAGTATAATCGAAAACCAGATGGAAACTCAACGTTTCGAAAATTGACACCGCAGATGAAGGTGCAGATTCGGGAGGAATTGAATACGTTCAAGAAAAATGAGATGTCGGTTCATGAGGAATCGTTGCGTAATACGTGTTTCCATTAGTCATGTTTTGTCTTTTTTTTTATTAATAATGAATAACAGACAATAATGTCAATACTTTGAAGATTCATGGATGCGATTATTTGAAGGAGGCGTTTATGGCCGTCGTGATGAATGGGATACGCTGATTCTGAGATTAACAACTGTGTTAACTCTTTATTTGCGTTCGGCAAATGATTGTAGGATAGAAATCACAGTAGCCGTATCACCTTTTCCTTTCCAGCCAAAGTCCATCTTGAAATAATTCCATAAATCATCTCATCAACAAAAAAGTAATCTTTGCTAAAGCACGAAGATGCCTTTCGGGTCAACGGTTATAACGTAGTCTCATTTTATGTATCGACAGAATGAGTTTTACTCCCGGAAAGATCTTGGAGACCATCAAGGCCAAGTCATCTAAATTGTAACGTATCGCCTTTCCAGTATGTACGTCAATGCCTTGTTTCATACGAAACAAGCTACAACTTATCAATAAACGCGTTACGATTTCCCCACTTTCTCCTACGCATTATTTGAAAATTTCTGGGAAAACATAAAACAACCAGAATGCGAATAACCAGCACAACAGGAGATAAACGGCTTTTGCCGGATATAGTGACTGAAATAAAGTTTTATCACAGTCTGAAATAGATAGGATTCTGTGGTATGAAATTTATACTCATTGATCTTAAATACATGTTACTCGTAAATATCTTCATTGTTTTTAGAAAAGTCGAAGAAAACATAAAATTGGACGTGGATGAAGAAGATTGTAATGCTATCGTCCTCATAATTTGAGCCCTGTGACAAAAAGCTGAAGCCATGAAAATGGGAATGTTGTGCAATTGCAATCATATCTTAAATTGATTAATATCAAAGTTGAGCATAATTACTCATGTATGTTTATTCGCGTTCTTCAGAAGTATATGTATGTAATGGCAATTTCAATTTGTAGACGGATTTCAGTTCAACGTCATAATTTTTCAGTACAAAAGACCCTTTGAACAACAAAAATGTGAATCAGATTATATCGGCAAGTGAAAGAAAGTAAAAGATTTGTGAGCTTACCTCTCCCAAAGCAGATCTAATTAAAGAGCACCCAATCTGAATAGGTAGCAAATTTATGACATTAACCATTCTGAAGACACACGAAACAGATTGACTGACAAGAATGGAACAACGACGTAAGCAAAACAAAAATAGAAAGTACCTGAATCGTCTGCGCTCTTGCCACAGAATCTCCCAAGAAGGATTCACTTCCATAATATCAATCGCGACCAAAATCCCGTCTGATGCATAATTTCCATGATGTAATGGCCTTCACGGAAAGTCAAACCACCGCGAACAGGTGTTCCAGTAGCAGGTGCAACCGTCGGGTCAAGTGCATCAACATCAAAACTTAAATGGATAGGACAGTCGCGGCCAAGATAGTCCATTGCCATTTCCATGACCTGCGCAATGCCCCAGCGATCGACTTCATGCATGGAAAAAGCTTTAATGTTGTTGTCCCTAAGAATCTTTTTTTCGGGTGCGTCAAGATCTCGGAGACCGATATAAACGATGCGGTTTTTGGGAAGGCAGGGTTTGAGCCATTCAAAGGTCTCTACTTTGCCCGCCAAGCCGGTAAGAAAGGCTACAGGGCAACCGTGAAGGTTTCCGGATGAAGAAGTTTCAGAGTGTTGATGTCCTTCGGAAAACATTAGTTAAATTCAATAGAATCAAAATTCATACCGCATGCGCATCCACCCAGACCACACCAAGGTTTGTGTGAACAGCAGCAATCCCGAGATGGTACCAATCGCAATTGAATGATCACCGCCCAACGTCAACGCCAACTGCCTTTGCGAGCAAATTGATTTGACGGAATGATAAACACTTTCAGTAACCTTGGAGACATAGGAAACGTTCTTGAGCTTCCCTTTCACCTCCTCCTTTGGCTTCATGTCTTCATACGATTTCGGTGCTTCGCCTTCTGCCACCTTCCAATCGAGTTCCTTGATCTGGTCGACGAGACCGTGTTCTAGAAGCATGGCGGGACCTTGCTCGACCCCACCACGTGGCTGACATGCAAAGATTAGGGATTTCCACAACCACCGAGAAACTTATGTACCTGACCACCATCTACGCAAAATAAATTGGTCAGTATTGTGCTTAAAGTGGAAAGAATTTGATGCTAGCTACTTACTGAAGCCGCAGCCTACGATATCGACGTGAGGGGTTCGCTGACGTACCTCTGTTTAGTTCTGGTGTTTACGATGCTCATCTTTGTAAATTTATTTTTCGCAACATTCCGGGAATCTTCGGGTTCTTTTTATAGGACATGCGAGTCCGGTGTGGTCCGGGTGTATCATAGAATAATTGAATTAAAATATATGTGATTCTGCATTTTTTCTACTTATTAGAGCCAGGTATGAGCCTTGACAGCATCCTACGCAGCAATATTGGTGCAAGGCATTAGCGAACTTGCGTGTTATGGAGGATAAAGACGATGCAAATATGGATGAAGATGAATAAACGAGGCTCGCACTCCTTCTGTCGCCAGAAACGCTTTTTTGCTGTTGGAAATCCTTTGGGAGTCCGAAGCACTTCTTTATTACGCACTCAAAGGTAAGAGACATAGAACTTTTCGTTGATGTATTATATAAATGTTTCGTAAATATTTACGTTCACTTTATTTCTAACCAATCTGGTGATATACTTATAAGTCATGTGTAATCATGTCTTAGTGGATAAGATATGGCTTGTACAAATATAGTTTTATGTATAATACAGTGTGTCTCTTACATCGACGTCGACTCATTCACGGCTTTCGCTCTCTTATGCAAATTCCCAGTATTGTTGTTCAAAGTACATATCTTTTATGTGTTTTATAACTTCTGCCTTTTGGTTTAAAATCAACCTTTACACGTTTATAAGGAAATCCACATTAACTCCAATACTGCGTTTCCTGACTGTTCGCTGAGGCGTGTTTATAATCGGGTGGAACTGCCTGACGCATCTTACAACCAGATTGTCATTTGGCATCCAAATAAAAGTATATCCATGGAGTAGCCCTGTAACAGCTTCCTACAAAAATCGCCTCTCTCAAATGCGGCATACAGTGCTCTTGACTAGCAAGTGCTAAACTTGATTTAAGACGTTTACTTCCGTTATGAAAGTCTGATGGGTGTAGAGCATGGACAGATCAGCAGAAGAGTGAATATCAACTGAAATTTCCGTGTGCAACTCTGAGAAAAAAAAAAAAAAGCTACTTCATTCACAAATGCCTTCAGCTGCTGCAAGGTAAAGTACTCGCCCGAGTCTTAAAAACTCCTCAGGGCATGCATGCGATCTAAACTTTTTTATCTATTAATGTGCTAATGTGATGTTTGTTGAATTTACAGATGGGGAGATGAGGTCGATGAGGGAGGTCAGTACATCTTGACATTAAGCAAGTCGAGGAAGGTCTAAGGCATAAGGACTAAACCCTATTCTCATCATACAGAAGAAATCCTTACCACCGCCCCTATTTCCCAACTCAACCCCGACGGTACCAAGACTGTTATCGACTACCGGATCAACGATGACGGCAAACGAGTCAAAGTGACCAGCCGCATCCGCACCAACGTCGTCGTCACCTCCGTCAACCCTTCCGTAGCCCGTCGCAAGCTTCTCCACAAATTTGGAGATTCCAAAAACCTCCCCGCCGGAATTGACTCGGACTCAACGTCTTTTGGTGAAAAGCAGACAGTTAAATTCAGTTATGGCCGCAAGCTAGATGTTGGACAGCCTGGACAGGATGAGAACAAGAGTATGAAGGAGAAGTTGGGCAACGCAAAGATCATGTGCAGAATATGTAAAGGAGATCACTGGACTTCAAAGTGTCCTTTCAAGGATTCACATGTGCCTTTGGAGCCTGTGGAGAAGTTCGTCGGTGGGTTGTCTTAAGAACTTTTTCACAGATGGGCAGTTTTACTGACATTATTCTTTCAGAGGAGCCACCTGCTTCCAGCTCTGGCGGCCTTGGATCCGGTGGAAAGTACGTTCCTCCAAGTATGCGCGCCGGCGGCAACTCCAAGGGATCAGCACCTCCTGGCGCACCTGGTCAACGCAACCGTGACGATTTCTTCACACTCCGCATCACCAATCTTTCAGAGGACGCCACCGAACAAGATATCAAGGATCTTGTCAGTCGGTTCGGACACACCTCCCGTGTGGTGAGTATTGAGCCCTTTTCCTTCTCGAGGAAGGCTTTTTTGTGATGTTGTGGTGCTGACGGCTTTTCTTTTCTTCTCCACAGTTTGTTGCAAGGGACCACGAAACCAACATGTGCAAAGGATTTGCATTTGTTAGCTTCTACAGCAAGGATGATGCGGAGAGGGCAATGGCACAGCTTCATGGAAGAGGTTACGATAACCTCATTCTGCACGTTGAGTTGGCGAAGAACAAGGAGAGAGAATAAAGTTTGGGAGCTATCCTGTTTTTTAGTTTTACTCGGTTTTTTCCCAAGTATGTGATGATATTGGGCGTACTGTGGTAAAAAATATAACCACATTTGGCGCTTTTACGCGGTGTTGCAATTCAAGTTGCCTTTGCAGATTGTGGTTTGAAATCCTTGACGGATCACAACGGACGATAAATATGTTTGCAATTATTGTTTTTACATCATCAACGACAATCGTCATGGGTGATTCCACCGGATCTGCCGCCGCATCTCCGTCAAGAGTTGTCAGAGGCTAATTAATAGTAAATGCATGTTACACCAAATAGCGCAGTAACGCATTAATATTTAATGTATGGCTCACACATGCCGCATCTGAATTCCCTTTCTTGACAAGGGCCAAAGTGATGGCAGATCCCTTTAGCAGCCCGTAGCAACGAGGCTCAATGGAGGGAGTGGTGCGCGTATAGAATTCACCATTTCCTCTCTACTTGTATGCAATCAGTTCATCTGATACTTCGCAACGCGTTTGCCTCTCGTCATTCGTCGACGACCCTCCTTTAGTCTAAACATTCTTCAACAAAAAACTCTTTCTCTATTACTCTAATTTTGATACTATAGCCTGACGCGTTTGCGCCTTTTTAATAGATTCGAAATCAAGCGGACACCATTTGTGAGTAATCCCCACACCTCTCTGCCTACGCTTTCGCGTCGCCTCTTTTCAACCTGTTTTTGATTTTACCCCGTATATTCACTATATTATATGGAAAGCTGTTGTGGTGGTTTAACGTGCGGATAATATCTCATGCCTTCTAATTCGTTCTAATTTCATTCCGTCGGCGAAGCCAAAGTTCCCATAAATTGTCATAAAATGCGTTAATGCTGCCCCACCTCATTAAAACTATAGAGCTGAAGTGGTTTGACCCTTCGGCTAAGCTACATTGCACTGTGTTTGAACCGCAGCTTAGCATGATCAACGCCATCACTAATGTCATAAGTGTCATTCCGCCCCATCCTATATGCATGTCCATCATCGACATCGTCAACGTCACTATTTCACCACCGATGGTTTCTCTCTCTCTTGGAGTACAAACGTGTGCGGCTCCAGGAGGCTGTGTGCATGCAGATACGCATGTATGTACCTGTGAGGGCATCAGACCCAATTTCCAATAATAAAATTCAATATGAAAAAATGCAAAAAAAAGGTCTGACAATTTAATTTACTAAGTAATTGCGAGAGACCAGCCTCAATACCTTCAAAAAAATGAGGGTCTCAAGCCATTCAGTATTTTCATAATTAATTGCTTCTTCGCCGCCAGCCATGTCCGCCCCCAGCTTCAAATATCAAGAAAAATTATCATAGACACGGAATTCCTTTCTTTATAAATACATCCAACACACACTCACACACCCCACATACATACATTCACACAGTACTCAACTTGCATACCCAACCACATCAAGCATGAAGCTTCTCATCGGATCCGCCGTTGTTGCGGTCCTCTCCATCTCATCATCCACCGTCGCCGCGCCTACAAAACACATCACCATCAAAGGAAATGCTGGCTCTTATTCAGACTGCAGCAAACTTAGGGAGACAGCTTACAAGGGATGTGTCGACACCTTTCCTCAGAATGGTCCTTTGACCAGCGGTGCTTGTATTGACCAATCCGTTCGGTGAGGACCATTAACCATCTTCTTCTACATCTCTTTCAATTTGATTCGCGATGGGTCAAGCTTTGGAGTTGCATTCCGCTTGTGATTTTTAGAAATGCATCCATTTACTCATATCCAGTTACTCACACGCATTCACATTCTTTTGTTGCGTTTGCTAGTCAAGCTGACAGCTGCGTTCGCGCAATCGATAACGGAGAGAAACCTTACCCATTCAACTTCAAGTACCCCAGTGCCGCTTCCGAGGAGACGGAGGACAAACCCCCTACTACTGGTGGTGAGCCACCAAAGGAGGGAGAGAATACCACCCCTCCCACAGCAGCAGGTCCTGGCACTGAAAAGCCTTTGATCGTTACCTTTTCTGATGTTGCGAAGTCATACTCGGACTGTACAAAGTTTTTAGCCAAGGGTAACGAGCTCTGCCAAGCTTACCCCGAGTGGGTTGAGGACGCGACTAAGCCTATGAGGTTCAAGTGCATCAACGTCAACGTTGCGTGAGTAGTCATTCTCATCCTTTTTGCCTATTGACTGACTTTGTGCTTCTAGTGTCGGAGACAAATGTTTCGCTACCCCCTTTGAGCAAGGTGGTAAAACCAATAACTGGGACTTTGTCTACCCTAAACCGAAAGCTGCCGCCGTAAGGATCGCTGACGAGAGCCGTGCCGAAGAAGCTCCCAAACCCCTCGTCGTCACTTTCTCCGATGTTGCTAAATCTTACGCTGACTGCACAAAGTTCTTGGCCAAGGGTAACGAGCTCTGCAAGGGCTACCCCGAGTTCTTGGAGGATGCATCCAAGCCCATGAGATTCAAGTGTATTAACGTTAATGTTGCGTAAGTGCTTCATTTTATATTATTTATTATTTATAATTTATTATACCTTTTTTGCTATATTGACCAATTCCTTCTTTATAGCGTCGGTGACAAGTGTTTTGCGACTCCTTTTGAGCAGGGTGGCAAAACCTTTGACTGGAAATTCGTCTACCCCAAGCAGAAGGACGTTGCACCTCCCGTTGAGCCCCCAGTTGACCCTCCCACTGGTGACAAGACTGGCGACAAGACTGGTGACAAGACGGGTGACCAGACCGGCGACAAGACTGGCGACGCCAAGATCGTCACTTTCTCCGATGTTGCCAAGTCCTACGCTGATTGCACAAAGTTCTTGGCCAAGGGTAACGAGCTCTGCCAAGCTTACCCCGAGTATGTGGAGGACGCGTCAAAGCCGATGAGGTTCAAGTGCATCAACGTAAATGTTGCGTAAGTGAAATAATATTTTTCGACCGTCTTTTACGTTGACATTAACCTTTTTTCTTTACAGCGTCGGTGACAAGTGTTTTGCTACTCCTTTCGAGCAAGGTGGTAAAACGTATAACTGGAACTTTGTCTACCCTAAGCAGAAGGCTGCCGCTGTTGCCGAGAATCGCGCTGAGGAAGCCCCCAAGCCCCTCATTGTCACCTTCTCTGATGTCGCCAAGTCTTATGCTGATTGCACCAAATTCCTGGCAAAGGGCAATGAGCTCTGTAACGGGTACCCCGAGTATGTTGAGGATGCGTCAAAGCCTATGAGGTTCAAGTGTATTAACGTGAACGTTGCGTGAGTGTCACAGTCATTCTATTTGTTTTGTTCAATTTTTTTCCCTTATACTAACGCTATATTATTTTGTAGCGTCGGCGACAAATGTTTCGCGACTCCGTTCGAGCAGGGTGGCAAAACTTTTGACTGGAAGTTCGTCTACCCCAAGCAGAAGGACGTTGCACCTCCCGTTGAGCCCCCAGTTGACCCTCCCACTGGTGACAAGACTGGCGACAAGACTGGTGACAAGACGGGTGACAAGACCGGCGAGAAGACTGGTGACGCCAAGATCGTCACTTTCTCCGATGTTGCCAAGTCCTACGCTGATTGCACAAAGTTCTTGGCCAAGGGTAACGAGCTCTGCCAAGCTTACCCCGAGTTCGTGGAGGACGCGTCAAAGCCTATGAGATTCAAGTGCATTAACGTGAATGTTGCGTAAGTGAAATTATATCTTTCCACCGCTTACACTTATCATTCCTCTTATACGTTGACATTAACCTTTTTTCTTTACAGCGTCGGTGACAAGTGTTTTGCTACCCTTTCGAGCAAGGTGGTAAAACCTATAACTGGAACTTTGTCTACCCTAAGCAGAAGGCTGCCGCTGTCAGGGTTGCCGAGAACCGCGCCGAGGAAGCCCCTAAACCCCTCATTGTCACCTTCTCTGATGTCGCCAAGTCTTATGCTGATTGCACCAAATTCCTGGCAAAGGGCAATGAGCTCTGTAACGGTTACCCCGAGTATGTTGAGGATGCGTCAAAGCCTATGAGGTTCAAGTGTATTAACGTGAACGTTGCGTGAGTGTCTCAGCCATTCTATTGTTTTGTTTCAATTTTTTCCCCCTATACTAACACAATATTATTTTGTAGCGTCGGTGACAAATGTTTCGCGACTCCTTTTGAGCAGGGTGGCAAAACCTTTGACTGGAAGTTCGTCTACCCCAAGCAGAAGGATGCTGCACCTTCCGTTGACCCTCCCGTTGACCCTCCCACTGGTGACAAGACTGGCGACAAGACTGGTGACAAGACGGGTGACCAGACGGGGCGATGCCAAGATCGTCACTTTCTCCGATGTTGCCAAATCCTACGCTGACTGCACAAAGTTCTTGGCTAAGGGTAACGAGCTCTGCCAAGCTTACCCGAGTGGGTTGAGGATGCGTCAAAGCCTATGAGGTTCAAGTGCATTAACGTGAACGTTGCGTGAGTAAAATACTTATTTTGCTTTTTTACGTTGACGTTAACCTTTTTTCTTTACAGCGTCGGTGACAAGTGTTTCGCTACTCCCTTTGAGCAAGGTGGTAAAACCTATAACTGGAACTTTGTCTACCCTAAGCAGAAAGCTGCCGCCGTCAGGGTCTCTGAAGATCGTGCCGAAGAAGCTCCAAAGCCCCTTGTTGTTACGTTCTCGAATGTCGCCAAGTCTTACGCGGACTGTGGCAAGTTTTTGGCTAAGGGAAATGAGCTTGCCAAGGGTACCCCGAGTATGTGGAGATGCGTCCAAAGCCGATGAGGTTCAAGTGTATTAACGTGAACGTTGCGTGAGTGTCACAGTCATTCTATTTGTTTTGTTCAATTTTTTTCCCTTATACTAACGCTATATTATTTTTGTAGCGTCGGCGACAAATGTTTCGCGACTCCGTTTCGAGCAGGGTGGCAAAACTTTTGACTGGAAGTTCGTCTACCCCAAGCAGAAGGACGCTGCACCTCCCGTTGAGCCCCCAGTTGACCCTCCCACGGTGACAAGACTGGCGACAAGACTGGTGACAAGACGGGTGACCAGACCGGCGACAAGACCGGCGACGCCCAAGATCGTCACTTTCTCCGACGTTGCCAATCTTACGCTGACTGCACAAAGTTCTTGGCCAAGGGTAACGAGCTCTGCCAAGCTTACCCCGAGTGGGTTGAGGATTCGACGAAAGCCTATGAGGTTCAAGTGTATTAATGTGAACGTTGCGTGAGTTTTCCCCTCCCCTTGCTCTTTCCTGTGTCGATAGCTTTCTTGGTTTGACCCATTTTCTTTTTGCAGTGTCGGTGACAATTGCTTCGCTACTCCCTTTGAGCAAGGTGGAAAGACGTACGACTGGAAGTTTTTTACCCCAAGCCTAAGCAGGCCTCTGCCATTTCTGGGGACGTAGGCGATGGGACTGAGAGCAATCCAATTGTTTGTTCTCGCTGTTTATGTTATGTATTAAACCGATGTTTGTGGTTATCCAGCATTTCTCTTTCTTATTTCTTGCATTTTTTTATATATCTGAATTGAGCAGTTTCGTTTTGCTGAAATAAAATACTTTGAATTTGATACCTTTCTCGAGATAGTGTTTTAAAGCTTTTGTTTGAACTGTACCGTTCTATTTACTTTGAACTGCAAAAGCCTACCGTTCTATTTACCTTGAACTGCAAAAGTGCTTAAGTTTGCGTCAATTTCTGGAATAATGATCCTTTTATGCTATAGAAAGTTCCGATAATTGACGTATAACCAGTTTTCTGCCACCAAATCCATTTTAATCTTAATGGCTCTAACGTTAACGTTTGTGGTGTAGGTCATCTGCATTGAGGCTAACAATGTGGCTTTACATGGGGCAGAAAGGTTGTAATATTTATTTAACACGAAACAGTTGAAAATGAATACATGAATACACCAACCCACATCTTGACATTTTTTGCATGCAAATTCCACCATGCGCCTGTTCCTCGCCGTCATCACAACCCTCTTCTCTATCGCATCCACCGCTCCCACAAATCATGTCACAGTCACAGCACCCGCTACCTCCTACACCGATTGCAGCAAGTTGAGGGAAAACAGCTTACAATCAATGTGTGGAGAAGTTCCCCCTGAACACTGAGTGTTTGGAGTGGGGAGGTCGGTGAGTTGAGTGATTTGAATGTGGAAGTCGCGTACTAACGGGCGTTTATTTAGACAGGCGGATGTGTGCGTACTAGCTATTGATGACGGGAAGAAGGCATATGTATTCGACTTTAAGTACCCTACAACCCCTTCGAAAGGCCCTACTGAGAATTCGGACGAGAAACAGAAAGGCGCTGTTACCAGCATGTTGAACCGCACTGGCGACGATAAGCCTTTGATTGTTACTGTTTCCAGCATGGCAAGGTCTTACTCGGATTGTGGAAGGTTTTTGGAAAAAGGGAATGACGTTTGTATGGGGTATCCAAAGTATTTGGAGGATGAGACAACGCCTTCGAGCGAGAAGTGTATTAAAGTCAACGTTGCGTGAGTGTTTTTAGACATTCGAACGTTGGCTGATGTGGTTTTGTAATAGAGTCGCGGACGAGTTTTTCGCGACGCCTTTCGAGAAAGGCAATACATACGACTGGAAGTTCGTCTACCCTAAGCAGGAGAGTCGTGCTCTCGCGTTCAAGGCGGGATGCAGATTTTTATAAAAATGTTGGACGGGGCAAGACCATCACTCTTGATGTGACATCTTCCGACACCGTTGGGAGGTAAAGGCCAAGTCCAGAATAAGGAGAACATCCCTTCTGACCAACAGCGTCTATATACGCCGGTAAAAACTTGAGGAGGGAGACTCTCTTGGAGTATAATGTTCAGAGGGAGGCGACGCTTCACCTTGTTCTTTCGACTTCGTGGGATGCAGATTTTCGTGAAGACGTTGGCCGGGAAGACGGTCAGTCTGCAGGTTCAATCTGCTGATACTATTGATAACGTCAAAACCAAAATTCAAGATCTGGAGGGCATCACGACTGATCAACAACGGCTCATGTTTTCTGGAAAGGAGCTTGAGGATGGTCGGACTCTTTCAGATTACGGTATTGAGACGGGGTCAACGCTTGACCTTTTTCTCCGTGTCCGTAGTATGCAGATTTTCATAAAGGTGTTGGCCGGTAAGACGATCACTCTGAACGTTCAGGGCGTCCGATACCGTTGGAACCGTTAAGGCAAAGATTCAAGAGGTGGAGGGGATTTTGTCTAGTCAACAACGGCTCATGTTTGCTGGGAAGTTACTTGAGGATAGTCGGTCTCTTTCGGATTACGGTATTGAGGAAAAGTCAACCATTGACCTTGTTTCCGTCTCCACCGATGTCGTCACTTTTGCTGACGTCGCTAAATCGTATGCGGATTGCACAAGATTCTTGGCAAAGGGTAATGACCTGTGTCAGGTCTATCCGCAGTGGCTGGAGGATATGTCAAAGCCAGTGAGGTTCAAGTGTTTTAATGCCAATGTTGCGTAAGTATGGTTTTTTTAACCGTCTTTTCCTCACTCCTTTTTATTAAATCTTCATTTTACAGTGTCGGTGATAGGTGTTTCGCAACTCCTTTCGAAACTGGGAGAACTTACAATTGGAAGTTTGTCTATCCAAAGCCTTAGTAGGCTTTGACCTCTGGTGAGCGTACGTGTTACGCGTTTTTTCTGTCAATTGAAGCATCGATGCGAACGAGACTACGTTTGGCATCGAGCTGTACATATATATCCTACTTGAACATTACTGTGCTAATGTATCTAAATGAATATGTTTTGAGTTTATTTTTGCGATTGGAGTTTGCGTTTTTGAAAGATCGTGGCCTGCCTAGACGCGTCTTACTGGAATTGCAGTTTTGGATGAGGGGACAGTAGATATGCATGCATTTGTTGAAAACGTATAATCTTCGAAAATATAAATATTCCTACACTAAATTTCAGTGCCATCAATATAATCTAGTTCAAACAGCTGCAAGAATTTACTCTGTTGCCTACAATTTGAGTGTATAGTGTGTTTCCGTTCAGAGTTAAGCCGTTTTTTTATTGAAACTGCATACATTTGTTACGGCCTAGTTTGTTTGTAATTTATTTTAAATCACTGCAGATTACCTCCACATCTACAAATTGAAGGCTCATCATCACTACCAGCTAGGACCTGTAATGAAGTCTGCGATACCCCCTTATCCGAGTCATCCAAGCGTTTATCTCCATCCCTTTATAAGTGAGCTTGGTCGTGCTCTGGAAGCCCCGCGCCAAGTTTATTTGTGTATCGCTAATGATGATTATGAGCCAAAACCTTTAGGCTTGGACGGTAAGCGCTATGCAATAGCACGGATGTTGGTGATGCAGTTTATGTGGAGCTGAATTTGAGTGCCGAAGCTCTGGAGACTTTTGCATGACCTGTAAGTGTTGGCTTTCAGTTGATGGCTTGGGCACCGCTGTCGATGTATCATGCTAGAATGGGACAGCACCAATAAAGTTTAAGGATATTTGGAAGAGCTGTCGCTGCGGTGGAGGTGACAGCATCCACATCCATACAGATCATCACCATGGCCGTGTGTGCGGAAACAGATAACTATGGACAAAATGCTTTCGCATCTCAGCATATCTCCCTTCATTTTGTATTTTATACATTCGCAACGACGAGCTTTAAAACTTGTGGACCGTGCTGCTAACGCCATCCAAAAGTATCTGGGTCCCACTTATTCGTGAGTGCAAGACCAGCCTCTGCAATATAATGTACAATGTAACTCGCCACTGTTCGACTTCCACTGCACTGAAGCATATAAATCTCACCTTATGGGATCAACTCAAGCGCAGTACGTAAGCTGCAAGACTGTAAACACGTTTGGCTCATGCTCGCTGCGTTACGATGTGCTGCCAAAGATCCTTTCGAGAGAACCCGGCACAGAGGAATGGTTTGTGAAAAATGTTCGAAGTACTGGGGATGGGGGTTTGGCGCGGTGCGCGCGAGAGGGCTACATTGAATGATAATTTCGTGGGGATTAAGACACATAGCGTAAACGTGAGGACAGGTGAGGCCAGGTGCCTCCTTTTAGCAATGACGTCGTTGTTAATATTTGGCACCCCTTTGTCCCAACGTCTTCCTCTCCCTCCTATGATGTCATCACAAATATCGGGGGATCCCGCATCGGCTCAGCGAGGTCCGTTGCCAGCTCAAAGTGAGCAATGTGGAGCACCCACTCAGGCCTTCCCCTCGTCCCCACTTAGTCTGGAAGAACGGAAAAAGCTTGTTTTTAGTCAGCTTAAACGTCTGACAAGTCGCTTAAACTCCTGACAATTCGCGCGTAAACTCCGACAACAGAAGGAAGCACGGAAAAACAGAAGCGCAACGGGTGGGGAAGCCTTTCACGTTCCTCACGTTCCCGTCCTTCGTGGGCGGCATAGTCGACGTCATTGCTTAGAATGGCGTGTTGAGAGACTCTGAAAGCCTTTAAAAATAGACTCCGATTTGGATGTTCCCTCCATCAACAACCTCATCCCCGTTCATTTTCTCCCCAAGTTGCGACTTGAAGATCCTACCTCATTCATATCAGCGCCTACTCTATACATTAGAAACTACTTCATCTTCCAGAACTACAAGAATCTGAAACCTCATGTCAGCAACAACAACAGCAACCACGACCATTGAGTCGACAAAACCTGCAGCAACTGGCTGGGGACCCACACCCATCACTTTGAAGGTAAGCGAACTTGAATCGTTGGAATTCTGTTAAGTTTCAAGCATGTCATCTAATTTACGCATCATTGACAGAACATTCGATGGCTGCACGTTTTCCTCCCTTTTCGGCACCCCTATTATTGCAGTATACGGGCTGTTTACCGTTCCCATTCAATTCAAAACTTTTCTCTTTTCCATCTTCTACTACTACCTCACCGCTTTCGGGATCACAGGAGGCAAGTATACATTTCACGTCCTTCCAGTCGCGTCACTTGACGATTATAAATAACTCTTCTGACAATAGGCTACCACCGTTATTGGTCGCATCGCTCTTACGACGCGTCCCCGCCCTTTTCAGTATTTCCTGATGTTGATCGCCTCCGGAGCTGTCGAAGGATCTATTCGCTGGTGGTGCAGAGACCATCGTGCGCATCATCGCTTTACCGACACTCCTAAGGATCCCTTACGGTGCTCAGAACGGACTTTTCTGGAGTCACATTGGATGGATGTTGGTTAAACAGGACAAAAACGTCATTGGACGGGTTGATATTTCGGACCTTAATAGAGATAAGATGATTACGTGGCAAGCACCAGAACTATCTTTTGTAAGTGTTTTGTTTTTGTTTTTATCCGAGCTTAAACTTCAGGTTATTCGTCATACTGACTATTGCTTTATAAGCATCTCTTCGTTCATGGCCTTTGGTCCTTCCTTCTCTAGTTGCTGGTCTTGGATGGGGTGATTACGCTGGAGGTTACTTCTACCGCCGGTGTCCTTCGTCTTGTGTTGGGTATGTTTTCTTCGTCTTCCTCAAAGTGAAATATCTTGTTACTCACTCTTCGCTCAACAGTCCACCATGCCACGTTCTGTGTTAACTCTATTGCTCACTAACCTTGGCGGAACGTCCTTTGACGACAAGCACTCTCCTCGCGACCACTTCATCACCGCCCTCCTCACACTCGGTGAGGGCTACCACAACTTGTAAGAGACGAGCTTTTACTTTTTCTCTTGTTGTGAAACACTTGTCCTTACCGTTTCTTTTATTCTAGTCACCACCAATTTCCTTCCGACTACCGCAACGCCATTCAGTGGTGGCAGTATGACCCTACCAAGTGGTCAATTTGGGTTGCTTCTCTCTTCGGCCTCACCAACGACTTGAAACAATTCCCCGAAAACGAGATAGTCAAGGGCCGCGTAATGATGCAACAGAAAAAGATTGACGAGATCAAGAAGAGACTTGACTGGGGTGTTCCCATTGAAACTTTAAAGGTTGTCACGTTTGAAGATGGTGAGCATTTATTCTTTATTTCCCTTCTTAAACTACTGTCAATGTACTGTTTTTGACTTTTCCATCTTAATTATCAGTAACCCGTGAAATCGAGCAAACCCGACGACCTCTCATTATCATCGGGGATATGGTCTATGATGTTACAAAATTCATGAACGATCACCCTGGAGGTAGCGGGTTCTTGAAGAGCGGTGTTGGTAGAGACATGACAAAAGCTTTTAACGGTAAGCGCGTCGCTTTTCTTTTTTCCATCGACTCAACACTTTCTTTCTCTGATCATTCTGATCATTTTTCTTCTCTAGGTGGTATCTACGACCACTCGAACGCTGCGCGTAATCTAATGTCGTCCATGAGATGGGCAAAGTTTGAAGGCGCGGTCCCCGAGTCCTTCAAATCAAAGGAGGAGTAATATTCCTCACTCTCACTTTATTTCGACACACCTCATCCTTCTAGCTGCCACCATTACCTCTCTTGAATCATTTTTTTGTTATCGCGTTCCTCATACTTCATCGTTTTCTCTAGGCAAATATTCAATAAAGCTTATGACTGTAGTCTTCAATTAAAAGTAATCGCATTTATACAATTTTTCAAATTCATATGTTTATTGAATATGTAGTTAAATAACAATTAAGTACATGTGGGTTAGTTGAAAATCCTCATAAAGGCACCTTCTAACCTATTCGCGTCAAACTAACACCATTGGACCAGTCTCTCATCACCAAAAATACTATCGCATCAGATGAAAACGATAACATCCAGTCCCAATTCAACTGTCATTGGGAGCAAACCTCGCTGGACTGTTTATGCCAAAAGGGTTATGAGCGAAATGTGTCCAATAAAATATGAGGTTTAATTATTAATACTACATGACGAAGTTTGAATTATGTTGACCATAAGGTATTCTTTGAAAGAGGAGCTTGCCGAGCAATATATAATGAAACGAAACTGTGTTGCATTTTCGCATCCAGGCATGATGAGAGGCAGGATCCCAGTGAGCTCAGTACAAATGAAAGCTCGCGTATAAAGAACTGAGTTAATATCATGACCGCTCATTTGCGTTGTTGTCGTTGACGTCTGAAAAAGTGCAAAGCACCAGCCCCAACCACGCCAAGTACAACAACAACACCAACAGCATCCCAGCAATAGCTCCTCCAGACATCTTGGACGTCCTTGCATTAAGAAGAGGGAGCCTGGAGTTTTCCGACGTAATTGAAGGCACACTCTCTAAACGTGCTCAGAATGCCGCCATCGTCTTTAAATCGGTAAGTGACATTCACTGATTCTCTGAAAAAGTCAACACCGTCTGGTTGACCAATGTATAAGTATGACTTGTTGTAAGAGGTGCAGTCGCAAGTGGTGTTGGCGGCAGGGATGCTGATTTGCCAAGACATGTCACCAGAAACAGCGTATGGTAGGTGATCTGCCGGATAGTGGCCGATGTTGAGGGACTGACGGCAGTCGGATACGCAGCGGTCTGAGGGGCTCTTGTCTGGTGGAATGAGGCAGTAGAGGCTGCGTTGCGTGTCCGCGAGCGTTGCCTCATAGAGTCCGGTGTGGTTTCTTGTTCCGGATGTCATGATGGTGAGTGATGGTAAAATGAAGAATGTACGGATGAGAGAGAGGTCAGGCTGATTTGAGACTGCTGATAAGATATTTTTAAAGGTTTATTAATTATTTTATTATGATGTACATAGTAGCGTTGCTTGGGGATGGCCCTCGTGTCTTGTACAACGCTTTGGCTCAAGCTACGCTTATAACCAATTGAAATCAGTTGGATTGGGATATGAGTATGTATTAAGCTGAAGTCGGTAGTCGCCTTGTGTTTTGCACTGCAACAAAAAACGCATTCCATATAGTTTGGCAACACACAACTTGCTAAAGCATCATTTTAAATTGCCTGGGACTCATTCCTTCTCCTTCCACAACTTACGGCGAATGAAGCCTCTTTATATCCTATACATCGGGTCTTCAAGGTAAATGTTATAATCTTGCACGCGTCCCTTTAATTGTGCTCTAAATTCTTTCATCGTCTTCAAAGCTCCATTGTTAGTGGTATCTCGATCCTATAAAACCCAAAACATGTGTTAATGAAGGTCCCTTCAAACTTATGGACGGCCACGTCCCACCCGTCTATATTTAAGCGACTTCTTCTCTGCATTCGCTGTATATCCTCTCCAGGATCGGTATAACTAATTATTCAGTACTCTCGCACCCACGATTTTAATGCTTCAATCTAAACCGAAATATTCGCATAGAGAAAATGTTAGGTCGCATTTCTTAGGATTTAACGCATGCGTGCATCTCACCATTTTTGGCCATACCCAGAGCTTCCTCATTTACTCCTCCCTTAATTTCAAACATGAACCACCCATGCTCGTCCATCTGCTTGCCAACTTCCGAAAGCGGCCTGGTCTCTCTGCAAGACGACGGCTCCATCTTAATCACTGGCAACCTCGACAATATTGACATCGGTCAGCTTAGCGAAAGCTTTCCCGGTAACGTCACGCAGCTTTTACTGCTGTAGACGAATATCTTTTCAATCGTCACAGGAACCACAGAGCCGCAGGCACCGTAATTCGTCCCATGGACACCTGCTATCTCGTCAACGCCCACCTTTCAAACGGCTTACAGCGAGGAAAACGTTTGACCGACTACCCATGCCTTTGTTTAAAAATTATGACGCATTCTATATTTTACAGTATTTAATCTTTTACTCTTTTTCGGGTAAAGAAAAATGATATTATGAAGTATATTTATTTATTATAATATCATTGTTGCCTAATATATACCTGAGAATGGGGAGGAGGAGAAGAAGAGAAGAAAAACTGAAGAGAAATGTTATATATGGAGAGGAGAAAGAGGTAGGGGCTTTATTCAAACTGTAGATCATTAACCCTATTTTTTGTGAAACCAATATAAGTTTAAAGTTTGTCATTTTTCCTTAAAAAGAAAAAGAAGAAGGTAATACAAGCAAGTGCCATGATGCTTGTGCTACCTGTTTGTGTTTTAAAGTTTTTGTGCTCCTTTTTTGCAAAGGGGCATTAAGGGGCGTAATGACATGTCTGCAGGTGTGCAGATGCAGCAGATCACAGCGGATCATTGAAGCAAATAGAAATTTACAGTTTGACATTTTTCCATAAAAAGAAAAAGAAGAGGGAAAAGGAGCACAAGCCTTAAAAAGACAAAAAATAAGAAGAGAGCACAAGCGAGTGCCTCATATACAGCCATGCAGCAGATGCTTGTGTTTTCTCTTCGTGTTTTTTTTAAGTTTTTGTGTTTTTGTGGTCCCTTTTCCTCTTCACAAAATATAATAAATATATTTATGATACATATAACACCAAGTGTTTCTCTTCTCCATTCCATACGTACGTCATACATATAACGACGGGATCCTGCGAGTCCGTCAATCACACTTGCACCAAAACCATAGATATAATACAGATAGAAGAGGATAATGTTTACTTCAACCGCAAGCAAGATTGCACTCGTTGCTGCCATCTCTGCATCAACCGTTATCGCTGCCCCACAAGCAGCTACCACCGCAACACCAGTAACAACATACAAGGCTTGTCCCGATCCCCTCTACCCCTCTTGCGAATCTCTCCCACTGCCGGCCACAAACTACTGGAAGGACAATTTCAAGGTTTATACTAATGCAGCACAATCCATGTCACCTAATTCGTAACTGACCTTTATTCTTCTAAAAAGGTTCCTGAACCCCCTGTCATCGCTGACTGGGTCAAGTGGGTGCGAGAGAGAGAAAACCCTGTCTACCCCATTGACGTCAAGCCCGTCTCGCCTAATGGTACTCTCTGGGGAGCTTCTTCTCCTGCATCGAACAAGCGTGG
Organism: Chytridium lagenaria; assembly: GCA_025449115.1. Lineage (NCBI taxonomy): Eukaryota > Fungi > Chytridiomycota > Chytridiomycetes > Chytridiales > Chytridiaceae > Chytridium > Chytridium lagenaria. Next base: position 81,652 of record JAHLKC010000162.1, read on the forward strand.
TCTTAGCTGGATCGACCCCGATAACCTTGCTACCGAGATCTGTGGATGCACAGATGGAAAGTGGGCCTTTACGTAAGTTCACTCAATTGTTGTTAATTGTTAATTGTTGGTTTTACATATGGCTGACGTGATGTTTTATTAGTTTCGATGATGGGCCTAAGGATCTTACAAGAGACTTTCTGGCACTTCTCGCCCTTTACAAAATCAAAGCAACCTTTTTTGTAATTGGATCCAACGTCATCGCCAGCTCTGTGTACAGGCAAAACTTGAAGGCTGCCTACGATGCCGGCCACCAGATTGCGTAAGTGCCTGTATTTAATGCATTGTTGGCGAGAACATTCATATTTAGAGTTTATGCTGACTACTTTGCTCAGTCTCCACTCCTGGACCCACACCCACAGCACAGCTCAATCCACAGATGTGCTGATTAGTGAGGTCATCTACTCTGCCAAGGCCGTTTTCGAGACTATTGGAAAGGTCCCGCGTTACTACCGCAACCCCTGTAAGTCTTACCACAAAAATATCCCTGCGTTTTCCCAAAAACTTATACTTCTTCCTCCCTCAGACGCCGACATTGACGATCGCACTCGTAACCTCATGGTCGCCTTCGGCCTCCGTGTCGCCCTCTGGAACGCCGACTCCGGCGACATTGGCGCCGTCTTCTCAGTCAACGACGCTATCAAAACCCGTCCTAACGGTACCCCCTTTTATGACCATACCCTGTGGACCGCCGTCAACGTCACCCAACGTTTCCGCGAGATCGCAACCGTCGGTTTCCAATCCGGCGTCACCTGGGTACCTCAAGCCCCTGCCGCCGTTCGCGCCGGCGTTAGGGTTAAGGTTAAGGTTAGGGTTAGGGTTAGGGTTAAGGTTATGGTTAGGGTTAGGGTAAGGTTAGGGTTAGGGTTATGTTAGGGTTAGGGTTAGAGTTAGTGTTATGGTTCGGGTTAAGGGTAGGATTAGCGTTAGGGTTTGTGTTAAGGTTAGGGTTAGGGCTAGGATTACAGTTAGGTTTAGGGTTAGGGTTAGGCTTAGGGTTAGGCTTAGGTTAGGGGGTTAAGGTTAGGGTTAAGGTGGGGCAGGGTTAAGGGTAGGGTTAGGGTTAGGGTTAGGGTTAGTGTTATGTTTAGGGTGGGTTAGGGTTAGGGTTAGGGTTAGGGTTAGGGTTAGGTTAGGGTTAGGGTTAGGGTTAGGGTTAGGGTTAGGGTTAGGGTTAGGGTTAGGGTTAGGGTTAGGGTTAGGGTTAGGGTTAGGGTTAGGTTAGGGTTAGGGTTAGGGTTAGGGTTAGGGTTA